>JAMRYI010000952.1:0-56955 GCA_029231635.1 Ditylenchus weischeri
CTTTCTTGCTAAATTGACAGAAACCAATTTTCTTGCAAAATCCCCAACACTAATAAAGTTCCTTCGGCAAACTCCATAATCCGACACCCTCATTAATTTAGCACCCTGGTTCGTTCCCAAAGGGGCCAGATTAGAGAGATTTGATTGTATTCGTTCAGAGCAGTGATGTTCAGTCATCCTAATCTTGCTACGGCTCGAGCCTTGGCTGCAGAGCAAAAAAGCTATAGATATAAACTTGACCAGCACTGCTTACGAAATTGATTTTAATTTGACTATTTTTTTTAGAAAACTTTCATAATTGAGAACAAACCGATTCAAAGTGATGAAACTTTGCCTAAATGCACTAGATTTCCTGTTGTTTTGGATGGGAATCGACGGTTTATTTTGAAGCTGACCAACGACAATGATATTTTGCTGTATGATGGTAGCTTAGATTCTTGGAAAATATGTTGATGCCAGATGTTTCCACTGATTTGGATGTGAGATACGATGATAAGAAACATAAGCGAAATCTATCAAAAATGCTCATTTAGTTGTCTAGTATCACCGCTAGAGGCATTGCTGAGACATATGGACGAAATTGGCATCGATTTAAGGCAGTGGAATCTCCGCTCTCGGTAACTCAATTTATACATTATGACACTTACAACAAATATTTGTGGGCTCAAAAATTTTAAAAAAATGAGTTTTTCGCATTTCTAGAAAACCCCATAATCCACATCAGGGCTGCACCGGACATCCGATACCCGATATCCGGTATCCGACAAATGTCGAATTTTCGGATATTTTTTTAGAAATTATCCGATATCCGGCACTTTTTGACATCCAATATCCGATCCAATATTTTTTTCATATCCGGTGCAGCCCTGATCCACATAATTTAAGGTTTTTGCGGACGATAGTTGTTGTTTGTTCAAAATATATGAGAACGGCCAGCACACTTTTTATCACTTTGTGTATTCACCTGCAGAAAGCACATACAGGTAGGGCTTGTTTGTGAACTAACAATTTAAATTTGTCTGGCTTTAAAAAAAGTTATAAAATCGGGTGTTTGGCCAGTTTATCACGAAATCAGTTGGAGCTTATTTTATTTTTTGTTAGTACCTGATTGGTTTTTTTTTAAATTAGGTATAAGGTTGGCCCATGTACGTTAGGCACGTTAGCAATTGTGAAATAATGAGGGATATGTAGAATTTATATTTAAATTTGGCCGTAGAATTTGGATGTTACTGAATTTTGGTCGTAAAATACTGAAAATTGGCCGTAGATTACTGAATTTTGGCCGTAGTATTGTACCTATGTCTCATAAATCGATCAAGTAGTTGCATCACATGTTTTGTCACACGGTTTACGTGACTAAAGTTTCGACGCTACTGGAATACCCAAATCAAGTTTTTGGGAGTGGCCAAAAGCCATTTTAAGTCGTATGGACACACACTTAACTATATGTTCGGACACACAGTTAACTGTGCAGAATTACTGGGGGTAGCGCCTGGATGGTGCCTGAACCACCTGGATGGTACTCGAAACGATAGGTAGAAGTATAGGTAGGGCAGGTAGCGTAAGGCAGGTAGCCAGCTTTTCTCGTTACTACCTACCTAAAAAATTAAAATTCAGCCTTCGCAAATGTTTGAGTGCAAAGCTCGGAAAACGTTTGGAAACCATGTAAGCAGCTGTCATATGAGTTATCCAAACTCTTTTCTAATAAATTTAATTACAGGTTCTATTTGCACTGCACAGACACCCTAGTAGCATTTGTGAACAAACACCAAATTGGTTTTGTGAACATCCAGCCACCTACACTTAGATCAGTGTGTTATTGGCAATTACAGAAGATTTTTGCAACCAAAGATGACGGTGATGTGTGGAGAGATGGAATAACAGAACAAGAGCTCCACCAAATGTTCAACATTAATCAAGAGAAAAGGCTGACTTGAAAATTATTTCTTTGTTCCTAATAGTTATTTTCGAGTGCCCTAGACATACTGCTCAATCATTCTTTTTGCATCTCAAAAAAATCAATCTCAACTTATTGTGTTAGTCCACAAGTTCGTGGGTTCTTATACGTAACAGACAATATTTATGTATAGGTTGCAAAATTTTTCATAAATGAGAATTGTACTCAATTAATTGCTGGGTTTGTAAATCGAAATTTCGAAATTGTTTGACCACACAATTTACGATTTGAAACCCATCGGTTAATTAATAAACGATTATTAATTAAGCGATGGGTTTCAAATCGTAAATTGTGCAGTCACACAATTTCGAAATTTCGATTTTCAAACCCAGCAATTGATTGAGTGACAATTCTCATTTATGAAAAAATTTGCAACCCATACATAAATATTGTCTGTTACGTATAAACACCCACGAACTTATGGACCATCACAATATCACGGGGACGGAAACATGTGGCGACAAGATATTCCGGTAAGGCCTGACCATCATTTGGCAGAAATCTGACTACCCTCTCTGCCCAAAAAAGTGACTCGCGCTTTTGGCTCTCATTTTGCATCTTTTGGCTCAGAGAATACATACCCTTTAGTCATTTTGGTGCAGAAACGCGGACTATGAGCCCTAGTGTAATAATTTTTTTAAATTGTGTAAATTATTAAATAATGGTCTGGGACATTGGCCCTGCCGGAATATCTCGTCGCCACAGGTTACCAGGGGGGGGTTTAATCTAGTCACACGTAATATTAGTGGAAGTAAGCTTTATTGTTTGAAGTGCTCATAAAATACATGGTATTGCTGCAACAAAATTTATATTTTTGAGAAGTTTTATATCTTTTGTTTAGTCTCTCACAAGCCCTTTGCTCTTGGTTGAGAGGATCGAGGAAGCTGGCAATATAACTCTGAAATATACAACAAATCATTCGATGAAGTGCGTTACAAAAAATTACAGGGTGGTCCAATAATTTCTGACGTTTTTTTTTGAAATAATTCTTTGTTCTAGCACGTTTTGGGGTGAACTGAAAATCTCCGAGCCCTGGGGAGTCGGCGGTTAAAAACGAATAGCGCCTAAATTGACTGTTGTGGAAATATGTAATCAGACCTGGTGCAAGTTAGGAGGGTGGGGGCGAGGGGGTAGTGCGCTAGTTGGGCACGGTGCAAGTTGGGTTTTTACCGTTAAGACCGGTTTTAAAAGTGTCAGAAATTTATGTACCTCTTTGTTTTTGGCTAAAATTGAAAACAGTCCATAAATTATGTAAATCCGCCCTCCAATTATGTAAATCCCCCTCTAGTCTTTTAAACTCGTAGTTCTAGAAGTTTTCTCACATATTTTTAATTTTTTTCGCTCTAGCCTGTAGCCATGCGATTCTAGTTTCCGATAAGGGAACGTCCATAAATTATGTCAGACTGACAGGCCGTTTTCGGGACCCCCCCCCCCTGTCAGAACATATCAGAATGGACTTGACCACCCCCAACCCTTATTGAAATCTGACAATTTTCTGACACAACTTTGTGACCCGAAATTTATTTCTGCACATTCTTTTTGAAGTTTAAAACCTTAAAAATGATAGTGGGTCGTTATAACGAGAATCGTTTTTACGTTTTTAACAGAAGTTATCTTCCAAATATTTACTGACCGGCCGTTATACCGAGAGTGGACTGCAAAAAATTTGTACGGTCAGTAAAGTGACAAAGCTTGAGTGAACAAAGAAATTGACCGTGCACAAGCATTGTAAGAACCTCTTTATCGCACAGAATAGTCTTAGCTACCCAGAAAAAAAGTTGAATTGCTGACACAGTTCTATTAATTTCGTGCTTGCTAAAACCTATGGTTGATAAGGTCTACAGATATCCCGCGTAGCTTCTTAGTGTTGGTCACGATTTTCGAAAAAAGTTATAAACACCAAAATGCAGGAGAAAAACATGCAACCATTTCACTGATAATTAAAAAAATATTTTTAAAAAAGAATTCTCCACATTAAGGCAAAATTTAAATCAAATTTTGCTCGAAATTTGTATAAAACTTCTAGGGTTGTTACACAGTTATCTCGATTTTTCAAAAAAATTTGCCCTTATTTCTTGTTTTTATGTTATTTTTTCTCTGAAATTTTGAGCAGGTCACCCCACGTTTGAAAGCCTAGAATGTTGGCTACCCAATGGTATAAAAATTTCTTGGTTTAGTTCACAAAAATGTATATATTTTATTATAAACACTTTCGAATTCGAAATAGTTCGAAATAACTCGAAAGCGTTTGTAATAAAATATATTCATTTTGTGAATATTACTTACCGTGGGTAACATAACTTTCAAGATGAATACTCTACCGAAAAAATCGGCGCCGACAACGGCGCAGATTTTTCAACAAAAATCGCTGGGCAGGGTAAAATGTTGGAAATTTATAGGTCAATATTGAAACAAGTAGGTCGTTCTGTATTTTGTTTGCAAACTCTTATGCTCAATAAATTAGTTTAATCAAGATAGTTTTAAAAATGTGCAAAAATTTAAAAGTATTTGTTCATTTTTTGGCCGAAAATGCGGCGCTGGCGCCGGAATACAAAAAAATCGGCGCCGGCGCCCGTGCAGCTATGGGGGTGACCTGCTCAAAATTTTAGAGAAAAAATAGCATAAAAACAAGAAATAATGGCAATTTTTTTTGAAAACTCGAGTTAACTGTGTGACAACCCTAAAAACTTCACTAAAGTCGTTATAACGAGCGGCACTTTCGCAGGCAGGGCCGGCCAAAAGGGGACGTTATATCGAGCGTAGTTATGACGAGCGGCGACTGTATTTTTTTAATAAAATGCCAACTTACTCAGATCGAAGTATATTTTTGACTGTATTGATTCGAGAATGGTTGGTATTGTTGGGTAGACTGAAGTCCAAGTGATGTTTATCAAAATCCTGAAAAAAGTCTTGCTAAAAACACTGTTCATTGAACAAATATAATTCAAAAAAATTCAAAAAAAATTCTACTTGGTTTTCATTTTGTTCATCCTCTGATTCGTCAAAATTGAGCGGTTCCATCAACTCTTTTTCCAATGGAGACTCCACAACACGACGACTATGACCCGATTTGGCTTCACTGATCACACTTTCTTCGTGATCTGACAATGACACAGTTTGCTGGTGGTGGTGATGACCAGCTGCTTGACTACTACTATGGTGCTTTTGATGACTAAAGATGGGTGAGCGAAGTTTATTTTCTCTTCTTCCAGTTCGAAGAATGGGTGATTCCGGCATTCTGATGCTAAAACAGTCCCTTGGTCAAAAATAAATTAACTTATCATAGTGCTGATGACCGGACCGGAATTCGTCCGCAATACGATTTCGGATTTCGGTCCCAACACCACAAATTAAATTAACTTATCATAGTGCTGATGACCGGACCGGAATTCGTCCGCAATACGATTTCGGATTTCGGTCCCAACACCACAAATTAAATTAACTTATCATAGTGCTGATGACCGGACCGGAATTCGTCCGCAATACGATTTCGGATTCCGGTCCCAACACCAAAAAAACCTGGAATCCGACAGGATTTCTGGATTTGATAACAACTATGATAACTGTAGCTTAATAACTGTAGAATTTCTCGCATATAATGCGCCGCATATAACTTTTTTTGAGAGAGAGCGAGAATTGGGGGTCCACAAGATAAGGTTATGAAAAAGGCAAAAATAGGTAGAAACGTGATTCACATTTCCGCCCTGGGCCAAAAAGGGACTCGCGTTTCTGCCCCTTTTGGCTCAGAGAATAATCTCTCCGGTACCCCAAAGCATCAGCACTAACTACTAGTCAACTAAAATACCTCAAACCAGCCACACTGTCCGCAATTTTTGTGCTGAAAACAATTTTGTGTAGTGCGCAGTGGGAAAATTGAAAATGATTTACGGGGAGAAATGGATCAGCTTGCCAGGAATGACTTGAATGGCCTGATCTCTAGTGGCCCCTCCATTGCCTGTTTGAATCTGTTTGTCGCACAGGACCACATCGGTCTGCACCCCAATCTCTGCTGTTTGCACTTGTTGTCTGGACTTGCCGATTGGACCACTGATTGGGTGCTTGGATTTGAAGGGCACATACTTTGCAGGCGGCACTGGTTTAGTAGTATTGGTTTTGGAGGAACTTAACTCTAAATGGTTCATTGGATTTTTAACTTGTGTAAGTATACCCGCTAGCAGATGCAGTAGTAGCGCTCACAGGCTTTTTCTTGACAACTACTGGTGGGCGAGTGGATCTTGTTGGGGAAACCGCGAAAATTGGTCGCATGTTTTTATATTGTCTAGAAAAAAACTGTCAATTGTTTTTTTATCATGGATGTCAAAACCGATAAAATGCCAAAAATTCGATAAAAATTCTAACGAAAACTATTTTTTTCGATAGTGAAAAAAATTTTATCGGTCATTTTATCAATTTCAACGATACGCATAACGTTATAAATTGATTTGAAAATATCGAATTCTCAGCATTTTATCGGTTTTGGCATTCAAATTTTTATACTTAGCCCTCTCGGATTATTTCTTTAAAGGGGCATGCCCACCCTAATGAGAGGTGGTGCCCGCCAATTCAAATTTTTTTCCTAATCATCGAACTTCTGTACGGATTTTTTAACTTGGTTTCCGACAAAACCATACCTAGAATTAAATTCTAGGCCTTGTTTTGTTAGAAACCAAGTTGGAAAATCCGTACAGAAGTTCAATGATTGGGAAAAATGAATTCAGGCACCACCTCTTATTAAGTGGGCATGCTTAAAATTTACTTTCTTGCAATTAAAGGGGGGAGTTTCATATACGCATCGCCCTAAGTCGATTGTTCTAACTGGTGGAAAGAAAGTTCGTAATGGGTTTCTGAGCCAATTTTTTTCAATGAAAATCTTTTTTTTTAAAGTTCCAAATATACAGCGTTGAAGCATTTTAGCTCCTCTTTCAAATGGTATATAACATAATACATCTGCTTTAATGTTTAATCGGTATAATGGGAATAAGAAATACAGGGCAGAAAAATGAATCATCCGCCAGTTTTTTTGGGTAGTTTTCTTTGTTGCTTCCCCTTTCTTATTAAAAATTTTGCTTTATTCCATTTATTCAAACTAAAATGGGTAATTTGCGTCCAGCTATTGTACGCCTTTATCAAGAGGGTAAAAGAGTGATGGAGATTTCTCGACTCCAAACTCAAGAGTGGATTGCCAACAACTTCCCCGACTTCATCAAAGTGGACCCACATTGGAAAAAACCAACTGGTGAATGGGCGCCCAACTCCCCCGACTGGAATGTCATGGACTATTTTGCTTGGCCCTATCTCCAGTCAAAAGCTTGCACTGCCCCTCATAACTCAATCCCACAATTGAAAGAATCATTGGTCAGAGAATGGGATGCAATTCCCCAGAGTTATATTCAAAATGCAATCGATAGTTTCCCTAAACGGTTGCGTAAATGTATTGCTGCTAATGGTGGTCATTTTGTGGAATAGATATATATTATGTTATATACCATTTGAAAGAGGAGCTAAAATGCTTCAACCCTGTATATTTGGAACTTTAAAAAAAAAAGATTTTCATTGAAAAAAAATTGGCTCAGAAACCCATTACGAACTTTCTTTCCACCAGTTAATTCCGCTAAGTGCACATTTCATTTATTTTTTTATCAAGTTCACTCACTTCCAGAGCCAAAAACTATGGAAGAATCGATTGGAATTATTTTTAGCACTGCTTTGCTGCTAGAAAATGCCCTAATTTTGGGATTTTATGCAAATGGCCATCAGAATGAAAGGAAACCAGTCAAAATGATGCGTACTTAGTTTTATATCGCCTGAACCCCAACACATGTGTTATTTCTTAACGCGTTTACTCACTTTTTAGAGTCAGAATTTCATGGGGAATCGGATAAAAAAATTCCAGAGCGAAATCACTTCAGAAAATCAAGTAACTTGCGAAGGTTTGACCCAGGATGAAAAAAGTACCTTTGGGGGTTGCAGGATACCGGTATTATTTTGGAACTGACGTTTTTTTTTGCAATTTCAATTTAGATGATCATTTACAACTATATACTGAAAATGACGCCAGGAATCAGTGCTATATTTTAAGTATAAGGTTGTAAATAATCATGCAAATTAAAATTGCAAAAAAACGTCAGTTCTAAGAGTAATACTGAAGAATTCTGGGACAGCACTGGGTAAGAAAGCATGGAGTTGGGCATTGTTGAATGTTTTTCGAATTTTAACCGTGACTTAAGTTCATTTTTTTCTCTATATGATAGCTCAAATGAAAGCCCAGAATCTAGGATACATTTTAATATACGAAACGTGTGACTTGTGGAAATAAGTCAGAAAATTTTAATCTAACTAGCCAAAGAAAAACATCAAAAACAATCTATTTTCGGAGCCTATTTTAGCCTGGATACAAGGTGTGAAACCGTGCGCTAATGATTTTGTTAGATAGCCAAGAGTGTGAGGATCATTTTGAGAAAAAAAACTTGTAAATAAAAGGAGAAAAAATATGATGTGCGGCCAGTGGTAGTCGAACCTGTGACTTAGGCGATGCGTATATAAAGTTCTCCCCTTTTAAGGCCTTGTTCACAGAATCACACAGAATGGACTTTTTCAACAATCCTCACTCAGAAATAGTCATAACTTTTTTTTAATTTTTCAAAAATTATTGGCTAAATTGTGCTGTACCCCTCCCACTCAATTGCGCTCTACCCTCCCACTCAATTGCGCTCTACCCTCCCACTCAATTGCGCTCTACCCTCCCACTCAATTGCGCTCTACCCCCACCCATTTAATTGCCCTCTACACCTCCCACTCAATTGCGCTCTACCCCTACCACTCAATTGCGCTCTACCCCACCCATTTAATTGCCCTCTACACCTCCCACTCAATTGCGTTCTACCCCTCCCACTCAATTGCGCTCTACCCCTCCCACTCAATTGCGCTGTACCCCTTCCACTCAATTGCGCTCTACCCCTCCCACCTTCTCTACAGTCACTTATTTTCAGTTTTAGATGGCACTCAGACGTGATGGACGATCAACGCAGCAACGCTGGACACTTTCGGAATTGGATCGTCTATCTGAAAATTCGGACGCTTTGCTCTCTCTCGAAAGGCTAAATTGCGCTGTAGAGCGCAATTGAGTGGGAGGGGTAGAGCGCAATTGAGTGGGAGGGGTACAGCGCAAGTGCTCCAAATTATTCTGCTGGTGCCATCTTGTAGCTGATATTGAGGGCTACCAAATTAGCCATTGGTCGAGTTGGTATTAATTAAAAATATAAAAAAACTCAACAATCCGCACTCACAGTCCTCCGACTCGACCAATGGACTATTTGGTAGCCCTGAATATCAGCTTACAAGATGGCACCAACAGAGTAATTTTTGAAAATTTTAAAAAAAAGTTATGGCCATTTCCGAGTGAGGATTGTTGAAAAAAAGTCCTACTTTGGGTACGAGGCCTAAACAAACTAAAATATAGTTTTTTTTCTCTAAGATAGCCACTTTCAATTTTGAAAGCCTGTATCCTGATTCAGGATTCCTGAACCAGGGTAAATATTATTTAATAATATTTTGCAGAGCTGTTTCAGTAACCTTAACACCTATTTTTGTAGAGTTTGTTTATAGCATCTGTGACCATATTTCGTAGAGTATGGTGAAAAAATGAAATCCAAAAAATCCATTTTTTCATGACAGGGCGTCACGGATTTTTTGCTACTCATGATATGCCTCTATTAAACATATCTTGAAAAAAAATTCGCTACTGGCGTCAAAAATTCAAATTCAAAATTTTGTTGGCATCTTGTGGCATCTTGTTTAAATGGAATCTTGTTTAAAAGGTGTTAAATTAACTACTTCGCACAATCTTGATTTCGCTTTACTTGTTGTATTTAAGGGTACTCGAAGACATTAAAAAAGAGTTATACTTTTTTTGTACTAAATTTACTTTTTTGTCCCAAATTATGTATTTTGTCCCAGATTTCAAGTGTCCGAAATTCACTTTTTTCTGTCCCAATTTTATTCTTATTTGTCCCAAATTTAATTCTCGTCACGAAATCAACAATTTTTAGAACAATTTGGTCATTTTTGTGTAAAATTCAGGAGTGGAGAAAGACCAGGTGGCTCAGGATCCACTCTGGAGTGGCCGAAAGCTAAAAATAACTGGTTTTTTGGGGGTTTACTAAAGGGGCGAGGGTAAACTTTTTTTGCGAAAAAGCGATTGGGCGGATCAAAATGCCAGTCTGATCACGTTAATTGCTCAGAATTCCAGATTTATGATGATTTTGAGCGGTTCAGGGTGGAATTCTGAGCGATTAACCCGATCGGACTGGAATTTTCATCCGCCCAATCGCATTTTCGCAAAAAGTTCACCTCCCCCCACCCCCTCTATTTTGTAAACCTCCCAAAAAAACCAGTTATTTTTGGCTTTCGGCCACTCCGGAGTGGATTCTGAGTGATCTGGTCTTTCTCCATTCCTGAATTCACACAAAAATGGCCAAATTTTTCTAAAAATTGTTGATTTCGTGTCGAGAATTGGGACAAAAAGAGTAAAATTAAGACAACAAGGAGAAAAATTGGTACAAAAAAGTATAACTCCTAAAAAAATCTTCAACCTTTCAGTTACGAAAAATGCGCACCCCAAGACCCTACATAAAGTCGTCATTGAATTTGGATCTGCATATGGCTGAAAATGTAGGAACTGAGGCTGAAAAAGTTCTGATGAATCTACTGCGGTTGCTCTCAAGTAATGGTTTCCAACGTGCTAATACGAAGCAAGAAAGGCGGAAAAAGATCCTGAATTGCGATAGCTCAAAAACCAATGTCGTGAAAGATGAAGACGCATCAACTTCAGAACAAATTTGTGATAAAAAATCCGGTTAGTATTGCATTACGACTTTTATTAACAATTATTTCGTTTAGAAGTCAAACAGAAGAGATGCGATTTCGGTGTTATAGGGCTCCGTTCCGTTCTCAAGCTGCTAAACAGAAGCAATGAAGAAACAGGTAGCATCACGCAAAATCCATTGTCAGTAATACTTATTGACTCGGGTATGTTGAAACCGACCGCTGTTGCTCATCTCATTGCATTAACTGCTCTTGGGTATGTATTTATTAAGGATGTGTAATTTCGACGGCTTGAAGGTTAATTGTCGTTGCGGAAAAAATTTACTGCTTGGCTACTAAACTAAGGGTTATTAAGCGAAAAGCCAAAATGTCAAAAAAATTTGCCCATAATTGCGTTTTATCTATGTTGACATCGAATTTTTTTTATAAAATCTCACATTAAAAGATAACCTAGAATATAAGCTTTCCAACGACTCCAGAATTGCGTAAGGGTCATATAAAAATCAGAGATGTTTATCTAAAAACATTTTCGGTCTGAAAAGCCGAAAATAAAAAAATCTACGGCTTTTCAGGCCGAAAATGTTTTTATATAAATATCCGTGATTTTTATATGACCCTTACGCAATTTTGGTGTCATTACTAAGCTTATATTGTGTATGCTGTGTATTGTATATATGCTGTATATTGTATATATGTTGTAAGACTTTACAAAAAAAAATTATGTCAACATGGATAAAAACGCAATTTTAGGGGAATTTTTTTGACATTTCGGCTTTTTGCTTAACAACCCTTAAACCAAATACTTAAAACGCAGTATCTAATTTTTATTTTGCTCACTGTAGTCTAATTTTGTGTGCTAGTGTGACTTTTGTGTGACAGTGTTTCTAAGTGTCACAGTCAGATGTTCAAAATCGCAACTTTGAGTGCCCGAATGAAATTCAGAGTTAGACCAATGGTTTCTTTGTCTATGACTTTGACGTTGATTATGACTATGAATGTGACATTCTTAACATGGCTTCTGGAAACACTGTGCTGAATCAGAACTCTTGGATCTTTTTTATGTATTTTTCATTTTCGCATGCTCAATATCTGAAATAACTCTGATTGAAAATGCCTATTTTGCATGCAAAAAGTGACGAAAAATCGATAAAATGACATTAACATCGTGATTTTGCACACAAAATCAGGGAACCGCACTTTTTATTACTTTATAAAAACACGTATAAAAATCAGTTCAGACAATGTGTCATGAAAATTTTACCTTGGGCGATTTTGTGGTTAGATTCGCAAAATATAAGTACCGTATAACCTCTTTTAATCCCCCCGGGGGGATTATTTTTCAACCCTCCCAAAATCGGAAAAATTTTGGGTCGATCTCAAGATTTTCGGGTGAAAATCCAAAATCGAAAAAGCGGAACCGGTAGAGCTCATGGCAGTTAAGAAAACGCAAAAAACAGATTTGTAAAATATTCAGTTTATATATATAGATATAGGTCTATAAAGTCAGGGGGGATTATTAGAGGGGGGGTGATTAATAGAGGTTACACGGTAATAGGTTATGAATTCAATTATTTTTGAATATGATTATAAAACAACTTAGGTGCTGTACTTTAGAAATTTGTTATTTTAGCTAAATTTGATAATTTATTGTTTTAGCAGGACTGAAATTTGCCCATTCTACGTAATTCCAAACCTGTCAGAGATGATGACAAAGCAGCTGAATATTTCAAGGGTTTCGGTTATCGGGTAATACGATGCACTTACTTAAACCATTATCTAAACGATTTTTAAGCTTGTTGGCTAGAGCTGTGGAGGAATTGCCCGGTCTAAAGACTACCTTCCATCAGATTGGACTCTCTCTAAAGAAACCAAATACAGTCGCCAGCAGCTCTTCATTTGTGACTCCAACCATACGCGTTCCCAAAGGCAAGTCAGAAGACAAGAAGAAAATGAACAGCAAGAAAAAAAAGAAGGAAAAGAAGAGATTAGCGAAGAAGCAGTAATTTGCAACTGTTATTGCTTGTTGTCAAGAGATAATATAAAGACTTTTGTCTTGGAACTTTTTTCTTAGCATTTTGGGGTGATTACATGGTTCGTGCTCACTTGGCCGCATCTCATTTACCTACTCAGTATATATGAAATCGCTATATCAAAGAAGCAGTTTATAAGATTCCCGCATCAATTCACATTTACATATCAAATCGCTGTTAATTGCCGGTATTTCATATTTACCTTGGAAAGTGGCATACGCAGGAATTTCCGACGGGGGGAAGGACGCACCAGAATTTTTTTGGCCTTTTTTACCTACACCGTTTATTTAAAACCTGACAGATGGGGGTACCCCCGGGTTATTTCAGGGGGGTTACTTGAGGGGGGTTATGTGGGGAATGTTTTTCAGGGTATATTTTATCTTGCAGGGAAGTCATGTTATTTCAAAAGTTTGACTTCTCCATCCACCTCAAGGGTAGGTACCCACCCCAACGGTTATCCACATCCAGAACCCGAAAATTCTAAATTACGATAAAACTTAAATCGAATCATGGTATATTACCCGGAACCAAAACAGCAAATTCACTACCCAAAATCTCAGAATCAGGGTAGCTAAGTTCCCTGAATGAAAATCTGTTTTCAGAACAGGAAAATGGTATACCAGGATCCTTACCTCCATCAAGTGGAAATCTGCTCAGCATGTGGGCAATTCTCTAGTCCACCCTGTACTCTGATTTTTTTATATGACCTAAAACCACCCTTTGAACTTTTTTTTAAACTTATAAGACCAGTCTTTATATTTGGTTCCCGATGGAATTTTGCTTGCCTTTCTGCAGGCCTGAGCTTGGGAAAAGGCTTTTTGCCTAATTTTCTGTAGCTTAGATTAAGATGAAGAAGTGTGTCTGATTAAGCTTTTAAAATTCGTTGATATAGTTTTGCTCCAGATATAATCTGCTCCATAAGCTGCATCACAATGGCTGCCGAAGCTTCGTCTTCCCGGATCCATCAACAGTCAAATTCTCAAAGTAAAAATCAAAATTCAAGGCATGGACCACATTCCGTAGAAGTTCTGAAGAAAATGTTTCGAGAAGTCGGCATCAAAGAGTACGAACCGCAATTGATACTGCAAATGTCAGACTTGGCACATTCTTTGACCAAGCAGGTATGCTTTTTCATAAAATATTTTATAAACTTCTTTCTTACTTTTTAAGGTATTGGTGGAAGCTCGGTCCGTATCTGAATTCGCTGACAAGAAGCAGATAGATAGAAGTGATATAGAGTTTGCTATCCAGTCTACTCGTGAGTACTTAGCACGTTTTTGTATACACATTAGAAGTTTGCAGAGGAGAAGTTTAAGCCTAATAGACCGTCTAAGCTTTTCTTGATGGAATTGGCCGCCCAAAAAAATTCCGAACCGTTGCCTCCACTTCGTCAAAACTTTGGTCTTCGCCTGCCAAATGATCGCTTCTGCCAACTTCAGCCCAACTTTGCTTTTGTTCCAACAACAGCCTTGTTTCAGGTGAAGACTTCGAATAATGAGCACTATCGAGTGCAACCAGTCTATGGCTTCATCGATCCTGGTCAAGAAGTTCCGATTGACATCAAGCGTTTGCCTGGACTGCCTCGGGAGGACAAATTCGTAATCCAGTGGGCTGAGGTTATTTATCTAATTATTTATCCTCAGCACACAATAGATTTTAGGTTCCGCCAGAATAAACCGATCCTCAGGCTCCGTTCAAGGCTGGTGCTGAAAGTGGCGAAGTGATCCTGATGGCGAAGGCAAAATAGCATCAATGTTCGATTAATATCATTGATGGTCATTCTCAGTTTCTATTGTCAATGTAAAGTGTTGTGAATAAACGGGGAAAGATAGTTGTTGGAGTTTTTTTTGTTACCATTTATGTGGTTAGCCGGATTGTGGATGTGTGCTGTCTTCCCTTAATTCAAAGTTTGTAAACTGTTAAGAACTCGTGCTAAGTCCTACAGTTGCAGTGAGTGGAAGAATCACGTTTTTGGTTACTTATCTACACAAAAATGTTTTTTTTTATTAAATGAAAAACATGGAAATTTAGGAAATGTGACAAAACAGGTTGGGTTGGATGTCCTAAAAATGTCCTAAAAGTAGGTATGCAATCCCGGGCTGGGTCAGATGTTTTAAAATCGGGTACATTACCCCAGGCTGATGTCCTGAAAGTGGGTATAATAACTCAGGCTGGATTAGATGTCCTAGAAGTGGGTGACAGATCCCAGGCAGGGTTAGATGTCTGTAAGATAAGTCACATGTCCCACAACACGGTTAGATGGCTATGAGCTGGGTTTGACGTCTTCAAGTTAAGTTATAATGTTTCTGTTCTGGTTAAATGTTTTTATAGCTGTGTGACACAAAGTCTAAAAAGTTTATAAATTGGTGTGCCTGAACACGAATCCGGTGTCAGAATTGGGGATTGACAAAAAAATTTTCGAGTTTTTCCCTAAATTTTGGTTTCTTTCGGACTTTTTTGACTTTGAAGGGGTATAACAGGGTCAAAAAGTGGTCGAAATATTTTGTTGCAGGTTTTTTAGATCCGCCTCGATGTCAGCTTTCGTTTAAAAAAAAAGAACGTCGAAAATGATGCATTTTAAATAGGGGATCTCCTACTTTGAAGTTTGGTGTCGGATCTAAAAATGACGTATGGTCTTATGACTGTTGTTGACGAAATGCCACAAATTTGAAATTTAAATTTTTTTTGTCGTTTCAAGACAAGTCTGCTCAGGGAAGCAAGTGCATCAGCTCGCAGCTGTCATTTATCGCTGTGTCCGTTATTTTTGGGTGGAATTTTGTAAACTTTCATAACGCAGGCGCCCGAAATGGCGCCAGTTCGCCTTGTAATAATAATAATATTAGCTGTACGTTAATAACGGTAAAATTTCTCGTATGAATATGAATCAGCGGGCATTTTTCACATATCAGCGGGCATTATTAAATACCACCCAAAATCTCAAGAATCCCGGTGATTTTGATTATCTTCAAAAAAACCATTAGGATTCCTGACTTATTTGAGTTCAACATCCCGCATTATTCACTTGTCATTCTGCAATTTTTCAAACATATAAGACTAGTCTTTATATTTGGTTCCCGAGGGAATTTTGCTTGCCTTTCTGCAGGCTTGAGCTTGGGAAAAGTCTTTTTGCCTAATTTTCTGTAGCTTAGATTAAGATGAAGAAGTGTGTCTGATTAAGCTTTTAAAATTAGTTAATATAGTTTTGCTCCAGATATAATCTGCTCCATAAGCTGCATCACAATGGCTGCCGAAGCTTCGTCTTCCCGGATCCATCAACAGTCACATTCTCAAAGTGGAAATCAAAATTCAAGGCATGGACCACATTCCGCAGAAGTTCTGAAGAAAATGTTTCGAGAAGTCGGCATCAAAGAGTACGAACCGCAATTGATACTGCAAATGTCAGACTTGGCACATTCTTTGACCAAGCAGGTATGCTTTTTCATAAAATATTTTATAAACTTCTTTCTTACTTTTTAAGGTATTGGTGGAAGCTCGGTCCGTATCTGAATTCGCTGACAAGAAGCAGATAGATAGAAGTGATATAGAGTTTGCTATCCAGTCTACTCGTGAGTACTTAGCACGTTTTTGTATACACATTAGAAGTTTGCAGAGGAGAAGTTCAAGCCTAATAGACCGTCTAAGCTTTTCTTGATGGAATTGGCCGCCCAAAAAAATTCCGAACCGTTGCCTCCACTTCGTCAAAACTTTGGTCTTCGCCTGCCAAATGATCGCTTCTGCCAACTTCAGCCCAACTTTGCTTTTGTTCCAACAACATCTGCGACTACATCTTCAGCAATGCAATCCTATGGACACAATGATGGCTTATCTGGTTCAAGGCAAGACTTCAGCAATGTGGGTGATCATGCAGAAAACATGGACACCTCGTTGGCTCCACAATCTTCGTCAGTGAACAATCTAAGTGCGGAAACTGTTTCCAACCTGTTGGTGAATCATCATGGAAATGGCTCAAGAGATCAACAGTATGAAAATGAGATGGATGAAAATTATGATTGATCCTTCGTATAGTGTAATGCCTTGGGTTGGCCTGTTGTTAAACCCGAGTATTTGAAAGCAATAAAATTTAATTTGAATGCAATCACGGCTTTTTTGAGGCTTTGTAGATACGATTAAGTTACCATCAATAAAAACTTTTGATCTTAATCATGTTTTTTTATGTCAGGGGTCTATTTGGCGGAGCCTTTATGCAAAAATATGAAAAACTTGGCAAAATTGGAGAAGGTAAACATGTTGTCTGTCTTGTCCTGTTTTCCATTTATAGTCTAATTTGTACGTAAAGTTACGCACATAGTATTCAAATAGTTTGCTGAGCCTAACCGAACTGTTATTTTGCAAGTAGAATAAGTTAAAAAAAAACGCAGGCAGCTGGCTCATAGCCAGGTCACATATGATCTCGCGAAAAGGCTATCTATAAAATAATATAATTATTCGTAGGAACTTATGGGACTGTGTTCAAAGCACGAAACAGAGAATCCGAGGCGGTAGTGGCTCTAAAAGTAGTTCGGCTGGACGATGAAGATGAGGTTTGTGGAAAATTTCGTTGATTACTAAATGTGGAATTCTATTTTTAGGGTGTGCCCAGTTCTGCCCTGCGAGAGATCTGTTTGTTAAAAGAGTTGCGACATGAGAATGTCGTGCGACTGTATGATGTAGTGCATAGTGCTAATAAATTGACATTGGTATTTGAATACTGCGATCAAGATCTAAAAAAATTTTTCGACACATGCAACGGAGAGATTGATGAAAAGGTTGTTATCGGCGTTATTTTTTGCATTATTTTATTCTTATTTTTTGTAGACAGTGTGTTCCCTGATGAAACAATTGCTCCAGGGTCTATCGTACTGTCATGCACATAATGTACTTCATCGTGATCTCAAACCACAGAATCTTCTTATAAATAATGACAAGATGCAGGTACACCCAGTAATATTGACTTATACACGTTTCGCAAGAATTGTAAAGTTCAAAATTTGCGAAACGACTATGCTGCTAAATATTTGAGGTATAAGGTGGATTGGTAACTGCCCTATCTGACCACCTACCTGACAATTTGTCTACCCTTCATGGCCACCTACCTTTCCTACCTGACCACCTGCGTACCTTACATGGCCACCTACCGTACCTGACTATCAACTGGCGGTCCGTGACGATTCACTCCCTCGATCGATTCACTCCCCTGGGATGATTCTCTCCCCTCCAATTAAAATCGGACGATTCACTCCCTCCAATAAAAAGCGGACGATTTACTCCCTCATACTAAAATGGGACGATTCACTCCCTTCAAATAAAATGGGACATTTTTAAATTATATTTAAATTTGATTTTGGAAACTGCCTCCATGGGCATTTTCAAAATTTATTCGATAAAATAGCAACAACAAATTATCGATCCATAATGAAATTATGAGCCAAGCCACGAAGGTATTCCATCCATCTCGCGACGACAGGAAACTCTGGATCCTTGTAACGTTCAGAAAGACCGGATAATGCTATTTGTTTCTTGAAATTTCGCAGGGGATGAAAGAAGCAATCCGCCATTTTCGAATCTACAGGGTGTCCCAAGAAATTTGATACACTTTGAAGAGCCATAACGTTTTTTCTGGGTCGCATTCCGTAAATCTGTAAACAGAAGCAGGATCGCGTGACAAATTTTTTGGTGTATCACACGCGAAAAAAAAATCCGACCAAAATTTCGAAAATTAGGCTAAACTGCAGTATATGTCATAGCTCAGAAATGGCCAGAAACATCTTTTTCAAAGTTTTAGTACCTAAAACGTGCTTAAAACAGGTTTTTAGGGCGCGTTTTTTAGGCTTATCGTATCGGCATTTATGTACCTGTCCACCAAGCTAATTTAACCAAAAAAGGGTACCTAAATGTGCTAAAAACCCCCCAAAAGATGCAATTTGAACATAGTTTTGTTAATTGGGTCCTAACGCATAAAGAAACTCTGGTATGCATGCTTTTTCATGCATCCAGAGTCACTTTCGAGTGATTTGTGTCTAAGGTATGTGGGTGTGCGCATCTCAACCCCAAGCCACCAAGCCCCCCTTCGGAATTATGTCTAAGGTAAGAGAGTGCGCGCATTGATATCTTCTAACATGCTTGATAATTTAACTGTTTTCAAAAATCCTTAATAAATTGTTCAATTTAACTGATAATTCTCTTGCCTTTCTGAAAAAAGAGCCTTCGGGGGCGCAGGGGGCTTGGTGGGTTAGAGATGCGCGCACTCACTTACCTTAGACATAATTCCGAGATTGACTCTTGATTGAAAATGCATATAGAGACTCTTTTTGCCTGGCTCCAGTGACCAAAACGAAGTAGAATAGTAGTCATATATACCAGGATACCCCCCTGTGGTTCGAAAAAAAGTTTAAAAAAAAGCTGGTCGGAAATATCCGTCCGCGCCCTAAAAACGTGTTGTAAGCACGTTTCAGGTGCTGAAACTTTGAAAAAAGATGTTTCTGTCCATTTCTGATCTATGACATATACTGCAGTCCTGCCGAAGAACGTTCAAAAACTTTGAAGCCGAAAAATTTTGACAACTTTTTCAATATTATTTGATATCTTCTAACGGGCAGGAGCAGCCTGTGTCAAATCACATTGTGCCACCGCAAATTGTGCCAAATTCAAATTGTGCCAATTCAAATTGTGCCACCGCAAATTGTGCCAAATTACACTGTGTCCAATTAAAATTGTGCTAAACTCAAACTGTGCCACCGCAAATTGTGCCAAAATCAAATAGTGCCACCGCAAATTATGCCGCGATTTTGATACATTTCACTGGTAAATGATGTGTTTTTTGTTTGTGGTTTCTGTACATATTTGTTCACAGCTTTTTCGCATGTTTCTTGCTGTAGCTATTGTTAGACTATGGCGATTAATTGTTGTACTCTTTTCACCTTTTTCATTTAGCAATGGAAGAAACGTATTACACTGAGAGGGGCAAAATGCTGAGGTTCTGCAATGGATATTCAATGAGCTTCCGTCGAGTGCGCAAGAGCGATGGCAAATGGACTTGGCGATGCACAAGAGGCAGTTGCGGAGGAACAGCGACTTCTAGAAATCGAGAAGATCTGGTCGAAGAGAACGGACATCACGGGCATTTGCCAGATAATGAAGTTTCCGAAGTAAGATTTCTGCTAAATATTTTATTGTGAGCATAATGTATCGAAGATTCGTTTTCATTTTTTCTTAAAATGTCATAATTTTACATGAAAAATCATAAGAATAAAAATTTGATAATTTTTACTGTTAAATGTATCAAAATCGCGGCACAATTTGTGGTGGCACAATTTACGTTGGCACAATTTGATTTTGGCACAATTTGCGGTGGCACAATTTGAGTTTGGCACAATTTGAATTTGGCACAATTTGCGGTGGCACAATGTGATTTGACACAGGCTGCTCCTGCCCCTTCTAACCTTGATAATTTAACTGTTTTCAAAAATCCTTAATAAATTGTTCAATTTAACTGATAATTCTCGTGCCTTTCTGAAAAAAGAGCTCGATATACACTGATAAGGTCATTGGTTAACCGATAGTGACTATAGCGACTGTTCCAGTGTAAGAACATTTTACTATAACAATACCCTAAAGCTAATCAAAAAGAGTGCCGTTATATTGAGTGTAGACTGCCCTCACTGATTTGGTCATGTGTTTGAGTAAATTCTTAATTTGTTGGTGAATGACTAGAATATTTACGATAAAACTCGATTTAACGGCAATTAACTTTATTTTTGACTTAAGGACCCTCTATTTAACGACGCTTTTTTGCCGGTCGCCTGAGAGTCGTTAAATCGAAATCTGTATAGAGATTTATGTTATAATACTCGTTGTTTCTAGTTGAAACTAGCTGATTTTGGACTCGCTCGACCATTCGGTATCCCTGTTCGTTGTTACAGTGCTGAGGTGTGTTTTCTATATATAGTCATTACACCCTTTTATAAATATTCAATTTGCAGGTTGTGACTCTGTGGTATCGCCCTCCAGACGTGTTGTTTGGTGCCAAGCTATACAACACTTCCATTGATATGTGGTCGGCAGGATGCATTTTTGCAGAGATTGCCAACGCAGGCAAGCCACTATTTCCTGGAGCAGATGTGGACGACCAATTGAAGAGAATAGTAATTCATTTACATTACTAAACTAATAGTTACTATTAATTTACAGTTCAAACTGTTGGGTACGCCCACAGAAGAGACTTGGCCATCCATAACTCACTTGCCAGAATATAAGGTATATTTCATTGCTTACCGTATGATCTCTAATAAGCGCCCCCTCTCTAATAAGCGCCCCTCTCTACTTTAAGGGTCTGTATCTCGGAGCAGAGCAAATATTTTGCAAAGCCGTTTTTTGTATTTTCTTAACTCCCAAGAGCTCTACCGATTCCATTTTTGGATTTTGGTTGTGCTTGAAATCGACCCAAAATTTTTCCGATTTTCGGAGGGTTGAAAAATAAGCGCCCCGGGGCGCTTATTAGAGATAATACGGTAACTTGTAAAAAATCCAAGGCCAATTATTTTTAGCCTATGCCACTGTACAATGTGTGCACGACGTTAGACCAAGCAGTCCCCTCCCTTAGTGATCAAGGCATTGATCTCCTTCAGGTTTGACAAAAAATATATTCAAAAAGCATGTAAACTATTGTACAGCATTTGCTGGTGTGCAACCCGGTGCACAGAGTTGGGGCGGACACTGCACTTCGTCACTCCTATTTCCACTCCACATAGCGAAGGCATATAGAACTGACCCTCCAATTCCAGCTACACACTTTTTATATTGAAATTTGTCTGTAAACAATGCTGTTAATAATATTTACTTCCTAAAGGTGTTGGTAATTTATTTTGCAAGGATATTTTGGCTCTCAAAGTAGTCGGCTGGGACAACTCCATCCACTTTTTCGTAACACATTGGGCATTTCTCATGTAGAGCTACCAATCTAAACAAAAAACTACATTAGGCTCCCCCAAACTCCACAAAAATACGTCTACCGAAACAATCAGAAATTGATTTAGTTTAGAAATATTTTATTTATTTTTCTGAAAAGTTTTACACTCAGAATGATTGCCAGATGCTTGTGCTCGTTTTGGTAGTAACAACTTTCGAGAAAAAAATAAAAAGTTTGAAGATTAAATCAATTAAAGTGGTGTTTCAGTATGTTTCGGTGGATTTGGACCAAAAGGTACCGAAACACCACTTTAATTGATTTAATCTTCAAACTTTTTATTTTTTTCTCGAAAGTTCTTGCTACCGAAATGAGCACAAACATCTGGCAATCATTCTGAGTGTAAAACTTTTTAGAAAAATAAATAAAATATTTCTAAACTAAATCAATTTCTGATTGTTTCGGTAGACGTGTTTCGGTGGAGTCCAAGGAGAGCCTATTGAAACACACAATTTATAGCTAAATTTCTTAAAACACACTGCATTTCAACACCTACTTGTTAAACTCAGAGAAAAATCCAGGGAATGAGCACGAAGGACATATGGCAAAATCACTTGAAGTCACATGTCTACCCTGAAACTTTTAATTTTTCTATAAAATTTTTTTTATTATTAGACTTGCCGTAACTACACAGTAGGGAATACTAGACTTGCATTCTGAACAGCTCAAACTGAACTCTTCCACAGGTGCTTGACACATTGGACACGGAGTTCGCTTCATCTCTATGTCTGTGGAATTGCGATCTGATTTTCTGAAAAAGATAGAGATATAGTTTTCAGCTAACTAGAAGATGACCTACCTAACAACAGTTTCTATTTTTCTCTTGTACTTTTCATCAATCTTTTGTCGGTATGTGGGTTGAAGAAGCAAGCTTGCAAACTTGAAAGCAGATGCTTTGAGACCAGCTTTTGTGCAAGTGACTACTGTGCTGGTGAGTATAGGCACTGCGTCTACAAGCACCAACGAATCAACATAGTTGTTTCAGCAAAACATACATATATACTTACGAATTGGAAATTGACTAATGTTAGTGGAGATGCGGATGAGAAGCTGGGCAGCAATGTAGTTTTCGCCTCTTTTTATTAGACCCTTTAAAAATTTAACCAGATTGTTTGTTAATTTAAAATTTTGATTTTAAAAAGCAATTCTAGCAATACAGAGGCCATACTCTCAATGACGGCGGCCGCCGTTAGATAACGGCGACTTTCGATTGAGAGTATGGCCTCAGAGGGCTCGGCTTATCATAACGCTCAAAAATGTTTTCCTCGAGCCTCTCGTAGCGCAGGCGGTAAGGCTTTTCGTCACACCGTTTTACATAGCAAAATAGGCTATTTTCTTTGAGGTCACGAGTTCAACCCCACCTTCAATTTTTCATTTTTTTTTCAAATTTTTTATTATCATCCCATTCGACGTAAAATCAAAAAGTTGACATAGGTCATAAATATCAGATTTTTAACTTTTCATATGAAAATTTGAGTATAGATCAGATGAAAGTCCAGAATTTATGTCAAATACAAGGCAGAAAATTTATATGGAATTTCAATCGTATTGAAAATATCGTAAATCGTATTCTCCCTGATGAGTCATATACCAAAATGTAGCCCTGGGTCTATTTTACATCAGAGAATGAACAGCATGACAAAATCGAGTAACTTTCGAGAGCCAAAAGCTATTTGCGGTACAGAACTTGTGTATCCTGCAAAATACTCAAATTTTCTCTTGTATCAAATTTAGAAAACGGGAAGCGCGTTATACTGCAATTAAGGCGGGGACCAGAAATTTATTTTTCTCATGACTATTTTCAATAAGCGTTTCGCCAAAAAAATATTTGGGACAGAAAAAATTAAATTGGGGCAAAAAAGTAAAATTCGGGACAGAAAAAGGTATTGCCCACGTTTTTCTAGTCAAATTTGAGGAGTTTTTTAATTTCCCGCAAGATTTGCTTGAAAAGCTAAAAGAAACATTCTCGGGCGTTTTGAAAAGCCGTGAGAGGGTCATACTTACGCGTGTAATATTGTAGCTATGCAGCAGTTGTAGATTGTTTTCCATTTCAGCAGGAATGTGGATTTTTTGATCTCGAAGAGTGCGATGCATACCTACAAACAATACCATTTTTTTTGTTCACCTTTTGTTTTGACCATAACTTTTTATAGAACGCGTTTTTTAAAAAACGATTATTACAGATAGACTTAGAATTGAAAAACATTTTTATGGTATGTTATGTCAAAATTATGATTTTTGCTTGCGCACCCTCCCCCTGTAGTTTGGGCCATTCCCATCCAGAGGCTATCCACAGACCTGGACACAAAACACAGGAGGTTCCAAGAAGAAACCGTAATTTGTACATAACATACCGAAAAATACATTTTAATTCTAAGTCTATCTGTAAAAAAACCATTAAAAAAACGCGTTCTAAAAAAAGTTATGGTGAAAAAAACAGGTGCGAAAAATTGGTTCACCCTGTAGTATGAGCTCTATGTCGAGTAATTTTTTTTTATGGATATGGATTTTTTCTGGTGCAAAAAGATTTCTTTCTGGTGCAAATTGGCTGTTTTTTGTGCAAATCGAATTTATTTTTAGAGATGATGGCTTGACCTTTTCGGGACGGGACGGGTCAGAATTCAAATTTAAAAATTTCGGGACGGGACGCGGGACGGGACAGGTCAAAAAGTTATATGCGGACGGGACCCCGGGACAGGGAAGATTTTCGGGACGGTCATAAAAATTTCCGATCGGGAATTTCAATCCTATATGCTTTATTCATCTCTCAAACAAAACAAACAATTTAACTAGAACTACTACTAGGACTCCGAATTGTTATTCTCCAGCAGAGGCAAGCTGCGGTTGAGGAACATAATTACAAGTTGAAGGTAGTTGTTGAAAAATTGAATTTTTTCGGGACGGAACGAAACGGAATTTAAATAATTTTTTTTTCGGGACGGGACACCGGGACGGGACAGGTGCCAAAAAATTTCCGGGCGGGATTCCGGGACGGGACGATTCTCTAAAATTAACGGGACGGAATTGTCCCGTCCAGTCCCGTCCCGTCATCATCTCTATTTGTTTTGTCGCAAATTGCATCTTTTTGGATCCGATTTGCACCAAAAAAGATTCTACTGTAAAAACTCTATTAAATCCCCCTTCCAATAACTCATTGACTAAATTAATTATAAATAGATGTATGTTGGAACAGTTTATTAAAAGCCTTCATAAGGCAATACTATGACACTTGGATAAGTAACCAAGACCGAATGTAGTTTACGACAGGAGGAAACCCTAAACCACCATCAATGGAGGTTTATTTGGACTGTATTCAACGTGCTTGGGAAGCAATATCAAAAGAAATAATCACAAAATCATTTAATGGTTATTTTTTAAAAAGCAATAAATATGTTTAAAAAGTCATTTTTTCAGAGTGCGGCGTAACAAATGCGTTGGATGGCAGCGAGGACCATCTTATACACTGTTTTAAACCACACGGCTCTATCCCTGAAGGACTACAGATGCTAAGAGATGCAAGGCGAGAAGACTTGAGAGCAGAACAAATGATAAATGAAGCCGATGAAGATGAGGACTTGGCAAACGGCTACATTAGCGATGAAGACGAAGTCGACGAAAGAGCTGATGTTGAAAGGGATGAGGAAAGTATGGGCGAAAGTGACAACGAAGAAAATTATGAAACAGATGAAGAAGCTAATTTTTGGCCTGCCGCAATCCATGATACACTTGAGCTTGATGATTAAAATTTGATTATTTCTGCTTTATGTGTCATTTATACGTTATACAGTTAATACGCAAAAAAAAATTGCAGTCTGGCCGAAAAATAACACTAATTTTCTAATAGTCCCCGAACCCCCTAGCTGGTGATTGAAAAATAACTCCCCCGCCTCTAATAACATCAACCCCCTCCCCCTCTATTGAGTCCCCCTTGGAGGGTGATTGGAAAATAACTCTCCCGGGGGACTTAATAGAGTTTTTACGGTAAATGCACCAAAACAATTTGCACCAAAAAGAAATCTTTTGCACCAGAAAAAATCCACATCATTTTTAAACAGCTATAACTAACCAAATAATAAATCATGGGCAGTTTTGTAGAAGCCTTTGCTTTGCTGATCTTGCGCTATAATAATGGCCGTTTTAGCTGCTTCTGGATACATCTTCAATTTCACGTAGAATTGAAACAAATATTTAGGATTCTTAAATTGTCAGTTTTAAAATGGACGAGAGTCTTAACCAAAGATAAACCTTTGGAATGCCATCAGTTTCACCCAACAAATAGTCGATCAGTCTGTAAACCAAATTTCTGTCCTCGGATTCAGCCGCAAATTCTACAGCAAGACGAGCAGCAGTGTCCTCTTCTTCAACTGTGAAAGTGGTGTTGTTTAGACGACCACTACTGTTCACTTGCATAAGGTTGTCTAGCGCCTATAATTTCCACATAGTTATTATAATATTCGGCGCTAGTATAGAATACCAACCCCGCCCCCCCTCCCAAATCAGACCTTCTAAAAATCGTTAAAACTACCCTTTGGAACAACAAGTTTAGGCTTAGCCCTTAGGCTTAGGGGTAGGCCAGCGTATGTAAGTTGTGACTGATAAGTGTTTTACGCACTTTTCTGGGGTCTGGAACATATATTTGGGTGCTCTTTACTTAAGTTTTAGAAGGCATAAGTTTGGGGGGGGGGGTATTCTATACTAGGGTCAAAATACCGAATCCGTTTTTGGATCGAAATTTAGGCCAAAGTCTCTTCCGCAAAATTTTAGAGAAAAAAGTTAAAAAGGTCTTTTTTGAGGCTTTTTGAGAAGTCATGTGGAACAAGAAAATTAATATTTTTTGGACCTACCACAGAAAAGTTTTTAGCAAGTCCAGCAAATCGGCCGGCCATTAACAAACTGGGTCTTTGGAGGGTGTAGTAATCAGCTAATTGAGCAAAAAGTTGAGAGTGGTTGCTGCTAGTGGTAGTGGTATGTTCAGCAGTTGTGGTTGTCACAACAGCAGACTCCAATGCATTGGCATACACATTCATGCGATCACAACTTTCGGCCAGCTCGTAAGCTTCCTAAAAAACCATCGATTTTCTTACTTTTTCTTCCAATTAGAGGCCATAATGAAACTTTTACTAAGCTAATATGCTTACTTGGTAGCACTGTGAAAGCACCAAAAATTCGATGGCTGACTCATTGTTGCCCAGTTCAGTGAAGAATCTGCAAAATTGTCATTTGAGATTGTGGGATACGTCAGGATATCAAAGACTAACTTGGCCACCATTTTAGCCCCTTCAATACTTCTACTCTCCTGAGCCAAACGAACTGCCTCTTCGGGTCTGTTCAAGTGTTTCAGCAATAGACCAATCATATTATCGTAGTCACGAGCTTTAGAGTAGACCTCAAAGGCAGAAATTTAGGGTTTTTTTTTTATCATCTAGCCAAAAATCACTTCAAATGCTTTGTCATATTTCTTCTCACCAGTCAAAATTTTTCCATATTGAGATAGTATTTTAGGAGAACGGACTTGTCCGATCAGCTCATTCACTTTTATCCTGAAACAGCCAAGAATGAAAATGTAAGAAGGTGTGCCTGTAGTAGTAGCAATACCCATACCGTAATAATCTAGGGCTGTGGTTACTTTCCACCGACAAAAGGTTCAAAAATCCCGTCAAATTAGTAATTTATCCCGTAAAATCGTAAAAATTGTTTGTCTTCAAAGTTTCTCTAACTTTTTGTTTCAATTTTTTGTAAACTTTTATACCAGCTTGTAGCCTGGATTTCAGCTTTCAAACAAGCTATGAACTGACCTAATAAAATGTTGAAAATTTGCAGAATAGGATCTTTGAATGGATTAAATTTTCAGAAAAAGTTGCTCCACTCAAAGACTTTTTTCTACAACTTTTAAAAATCTTATTCGGTTAGTTTATAGCTCATTAGAAAGCTGAAATTCAGGGCTACATGTTGGTATAAAAATTAAAAAAAAAGGTTAAAACTTTTTTGAGACAAAAACAAAATTTCCAAATTTGACGGGATAAATTACTAATTTGACGGGATTTTTGAAGCTTTTGACGGTAGAAATCACTTTTAGCTTTTATTCTAATAGAAAGGCCTCCTAAATTCAAAAAAGGGTTTGTGGCATTCTGTTTTTGACCTCATTTTTATTCTTTCATGCAAATTACACCTCAGTGTGTAGTCAGTGGGATGAGCTACAAATTAAGTGGTAATTTGCATGGCAGAAACAAATGGTGCGTAGTCGTTTGCTCCTTTTTGTCTCATTTTTAAATTTGCGCCTTTTTGGGTTTTTTCATTTGCATTCTTTATTTATTCGAACCCTGAAAAAATATTTATTCGAACCTCTATTTTTATTCTTTATTGTTCGCCTGTGTCGTTGTTGTTTTTTTTATCTTGACTCTCATATTTTATGGTTCAGATGGCAGATTTTGCATGGACTAATCAGGATGTGACCGAGAAACTGCAAGCTCTGAAGAATACGGAGGTCAAACTGTCAGGTGTGAGCGACTTTTTGCAAGCATCATACAAGCGGAACATATCAAGGGCGACAATCTACAAGCACCTGCCAGCTGCTGTCTCAAATGATCCATTTCTCAAACAAGATGGTGATATGTAAGTTTCTCTTATCCCTTATTGTGCTTGTTTGCATTCTATGTTATTGCTGTGGTTTTAGCACGCTTCAAACAAAACTCGGAAACGAGATGAAGGCAGTCAAAGTCGATGAGCTCTACAGACTCGCGACGGCGCAATTTTCCATTGCATCGACTGCTTCCAGTACGTTTTTATCATTATCATTAAAACCTTTTTCTATGTTTATGGTTTTAGAGAGACCGAGTCTTTGGGATTTGGAAAATAATTGAGACTTTAAAAAAGAATGCAAATGAAAAAAACCCCAAAAGGCACAAATTTAAAAATGAGACAAATAGGAGCAAACGTCTTATGTGGAAACGCCCCTATGCCGCAAACGCCCCTATGCCGAAAAAAATAGGTGAAAACTCATTGCCACAAACACGTTTTTTCGAATTTAGGGGGGGGGTCATTATATTAAAATAAATACGGTAATTGCTTTTTTATACAACACCAACCAATTCTTGGAGCGCAGGAAAGAAGCCACAGCTCTATCATAGAAAAGACCAGCTTCGTAAAGTCTTCCGGCTTCATCAAATTGCTAAACGCACACACCATGCCTCTATTTATTGGGTTGAACCATAAGTAAGGGAACATCCATAAATTATGTCAGACTGACAGGCCGTTTTGGGAACCCCCACCCCCTGTCAGAACATGTCAGAATGGGCTTGACCCCCCTTATTGAAATCTGACAATTTTCTGACACAACTTTGTGACCCAAAATTTATTTCTGCACATTTTTTTTTGAAGTTTAAAACCTTCAAAATGATAGTGTAAAATAACAGAAGCCTTTATTATACAGGGTTATTCAAGAAATTGTAACACTTTCAAACTGCCATAACTTTTTATCCCGGCACGATTTCAAAATTTTGTAAACGCAGATCGACTCAGAATTTCATGGCAATTTTTGGCATATAACACCCGAAAAATTTTTTGCAAAAATTCGAAAATTTGCCTTGGTCCCCCTGTTGTCCATCCAAAGGCCACCTACAGACCAGGAGCCAAACAACAGGGGGACCAAGAAGCGAAAATCGTGGTTTTGACCTTATATACCAAAAAATTGCCATGAAATTCTGAGTCGATCTGCGTTTACAAAATTTTGAAATCGTGCCGGGATAAAAAGTTATGGCAGTTTGAAAGTGTTACAATTTCTTGAATAACCCTGTATGTTAATTACATGTTTTTAAGTTACAAGTGCATAAAAAATATTGCTTTTAATATGAGTTTTAATATGACTTGAAATATGAGCCATGATGGGAAAATTCAATATTTATTTTCAAATCTATGTATTAAAATATATCTATCTATCTCTATATAGTATTTGGGACGGGTGGATGGGTGGGTGGGTTGGGTAACGCATTTGAGTACATGTTTGGTCACAAAGGAAAACTTTTTTTAGTGTAATAATTTTATTTGCATGTTTATACTCATTCGAAAGCTCTTTTAATGGCGGAGGACCTTTCGCAATCAGATTTGAAAATTGTTGTGAAAAAATTGAGATTTTGCCCTTTCAAAGTGAAAAGTGGATTTATATTTGAATTTCAAAATACGATATAGGCGCCGATAGGCTCTATCCCACACATTCGACTCAGCGTGGTCGATTTACAGTCTGAAAAAATTATGAAAAATTGAATTCGACTGTCTCAAAAAAAAGTTATGGCCTGTTGAAAGGTCCCAAAAACCACAGGGGGACCAAGGTAATTTTGGGTGTTTTTTGGATTGCCTTGGAGGACCAAGGCATGGGTTTTAGGTTCAAATCCTGGTGGTAGCATCTTATATAGCATTTGGCATGTGTGGGTGGGTGGTTATAGAAGTTCGATGATTAGGAAAAAAATTTGAATTCCCGGGCACCACCTCTTATTAGCGTGGGCATGCCCCCTTAAAAAAGCAAATAAGATTTATTAAAAACAAAAGAAGCAAATTTTTTGTCCAGGAAACATGATCAGAGAGAGACCTGGTTTAGGCCATAAAGCAGCTACAAACATACATATCTTATATAGTATTTGGCATGTGTGGGTGGGTGGATAACGCTTTTTCACTTCGAAGGCCAGAACGGGTCGTAGATAGCGAAATCACTTTTTTCGCTAATACCATCGTGTTCCCCAGAATGTCAGCTTTCGTTTGAAAAAGAACAGGCGAAAAAAATGAGTTCTAATAGGGATATACCTATTTTATGAATGAAGTCATAGCCCCTCATTGAAATTTCGAAATAACTGTACTATACAAATAACTGTACTGTACTTTACTATAGAGGCGCCGATAGGCGTCTGTGGTCCCTAGTATGTATATATTTTTTATATGAAAAATAATTTAAAATTTTAGAAATCTAGCTTAAATTCTTAAAATATTTAGCGAAAAATTTGCGGAGAAATCTGACATTCCTGTCAGAAAAAGGTCTTCTACCCCACCCCCTTGTCAGATTTTGTCAGATTGGCATGGGAACCCCCCAACCCCCTGTCAGTCTGACATAATTTATGGATGTTCCCTAATGTCATTTTTATAAATGGGTTTTCATGTAACATGTTATAAGTATTTTTTGATTTTTTATATACTATTTGGTAGCCCTTTTCTTGGCCTTTCTAATGAGCCATCATTTGTTTATTAATGATAAAAATAGAAGGTATAAGTGCTCAAAGAAATATAGTTCACCAATGGTCACTTTAGGGGTGTACATTCGTCGCTTTAGCTGGTCAAAAGTTTGATTCAGAATCTGGCACTTTAACAACATCTTACTGCTATCGCGTAGCGCATTTCAAGAGCTACAATACCTATTTTACAGAATAATTTTAGAAAATATGGGTGTTGAGATATGGTCTTTTAAAAAACAATTTCTCGAAAAAATTACCAAAATCCGAAAAATTTGGAAAAAACTTGGATTTTGGTCATTTTTTTCAAAAGGCCATATCTCAACACCCATATTTTCTAAAATTATTCTGTAAAATAGGTCTTGTAGCTCTTGAAATGCGCTACAAGATAGCAGTAAGATGTTGTTGAAGTGCCAGATTCTGAATCAAACTTTTGACCAGTTAAAGCGACGAATGTACCCCTCTAAAGTGCCCATTGGTGAACTTCACTTCCTTTGAGCACTTATACCCTCATTTTTATCATTAGTAAGCAAATGATGGCTCATTAGAAAGGCCAACAAAAGGGCTATTAAATAGTGTATGGAATATTAAAAAATGATCATAACAGGTTACATAAAAACCATTTAAAAAAAAACGACATTACTTATGGTTCAACCCAATATTTTGCTTAACATTATTAAAATTCCAACCTTCATTTGCTCCAAAATTAGCCCACAGTCTCGCTTAGCAATTCTCCCAGGGGTCTCCAGTGCAGTTTGCACTCCTCTGCAACCAAGTAATTATTTTTTTGGATTAATATTATTACTGGGCTAAGTCCAACCTTCTCAAGTCTCCAGTGCGCAAGGCCATCCTGGCAATGCCTCCCTTGCACACCCAATTGTGCTCCTCTTCGTCTTCCAGAGAAGAGAATCCAGGTGTAACTGGCTTACCATCGCCCTCCTCTCTGTCTATATAAGCGTGTTCATAGTGCCGAAGGGCCTCTTCGTGTTTTCCCCTGTATTGATACATTATTGGCAGATGAAAATGTGGCGCTACTGGACAATCCGGTGCCAAAAATTTTTATTATAAAAACAACAGGGGGGACCAAGCTGTTTTTTTGACACCATTTGGCTCCAGTAGGTCCGAAAATGTTAATTAGCTTACAAAAACTCAAGTTGCATGGCATATTCCTTGGAAATGAGTGGAAGTTCCTCAGGTGCTGCCTGTTTGGCCAGATTCAGAGCTCTGTCCCAGTGCTGTATGTCTCTACGCATCTGCAATGTGTTGGTGTTCTGTATTCCCGTCTGGAATAAACTTACATCCAAAGCGTTCCTGGGCTCTTTGGACCGACAAAAGAGTTCATCGGCCGAATCGAAGTCAGTGCCGAGGAGGGCAGTTACATGTCCAGCTAGTGTTAGAGCCTCTTCTGTGTATAAAAGTTCTTCCAAACGCCACACCATGCCCACATCTCCAATGAACCGGAATATTCGAATGGCTAGATTGTTTTATAATCAAATGAAATTTTTGCGGATGATAGACTTTTTTGTGGTTTTATTTAACACCCCAATGGCTGAGCGACGAAAGAGGTAGGTTCGATTCAGAATTTAAGAAGCTTGTGTTGTAATAACGAGCCAATCTCAAAGAAAAGCTGGATAGTGATTTTCCGGAGTGTCGGTTTTTTTTCTGTCAGAGTCGTAGCATTTTTCATGCTGAGTAATTTTCACTTATAAATCTGGGGTCTCTTCTTTTTCCAAGAAACAGTTAAACGGCATTTAAAGTTGGCATACAATCTCAAGTGTCCAAAACTGACTCTTTTTTTCAATCCTATTTTACTGTCGTTTTTAACTCTTGACCCAATCAAGTTTGTAATCATTAGAGAGTCTAGGGAAAGGGCTTTCTTATGACATATAAGTTGTATGTGAGTCATATAAAAATTTTTGAGATGTGGAGGTTTCTATAAAAAAGTTATATTTTGAGAAGTGGCATTTTTCGAAGAAACAGCCGAAATATCAGAATATACCAGCAATGACAAGGGAGTTACTTAAATATTCTTCTACTTAAATATTCTGAAAGAGCAATTCAAACACTACATCCCTGGAGAAAAAACACACTGCTCATGTAGGCATTTAGAAAGTTATTCTTAATTTAAATATTGACACCCCCAAATGTGCTTAGCACTTGTTGACGTAAAAGTTTTTTTTCAGAGTTCAAATTCCAAATTCCGCTCGAGACAAAATACATTCAAACTTTAAAGTTTAAACAAAAAGAGAAAAATTTGAATGTTTGTTGTCTCGAGCTGAATTTAAAATTTGACAGTTACTTATGAATTTTGAAAGCAGATATAATTCAAAAATACGATTACAGTCAAACCTGGGTTATCCGACACCCAAAGGGACCGCCCTTATGGTGTCGGATAAACGAGGTGTCGGTTAAACGAGGTGTCGGTTAAACGAGGTGTCGGATGACTGGGGTGTAGGTTTACCAGGCCAACCAAATCGGGCTCATGGTGTCGGATAAAAGAGGGTGTCGGTTAACTGGGGTGTCGGATAACCCAGGTTTGACTGTAACTATTTTACGTCAAAATATAATGGTATGTCGTTTGCCTACATTCAAAAAAATTATACTGGGTAAAAAATTAAAAGAATCGAATCAAGCCGTTTTGAAAAATTTACAATTTTACTGAAAGCATGGGAAATTTTTTAGCTGCTTATTACCTGGTCAATACTTGTAGAAAATTCAAAAGCTACAAGATAGACAAAAAATAAAAATCGCCCTGTGCTCCCTTCGGGGCGCAATTTTTCGGTATTTTACCCCGTTTTGGTCACTGGAGTTTTTCAAAAAGAGCTCCTTTATGCATTTTGAGCTTTGCTCGGAGTCATGTCTAAGGTAAGTGAGATATCGTGGTTGGCTTGGTTAGTTACTTTTTTTATTGACTAAAAAAAGGACAGCATTTTATTCTCGGATGCTCTGCAAAATCAGATAGATTTTCAAAAAAAAAATTAGTCCTAAAGGCTCCATGGTAAGTTTTATTGGCCGAAGTCCATTACCGTATTTCCTCTAATAACTCACCCTGCTCTAATAACCCACATCCTCCACATCTCCCCACCCCTTCAAATTTGAGGACCTATATATCACAGTCAATATCTTCAATATCCTCCCCTAAAAAACCACTCTATATCACTCTCTCTAATCAAACCACTCTAGCATGTTTTATGTGGTGAAACCACGCTTTTAGGTATGCTAAGCATGATAAGAATTATGGGCGCTAGTACAGAATAACACCCCCCAAATCAGACCTTCTAAAAATCGTTGAAACTACCATTTGGAACAACAGGTTTAGGCTTAGCCCTTAGGCTTAGGGGTAGGCCAGCGTATGGAAGTTGTGACTAATAAGTGTTTTACCCACTTTTTGTGGGGTCTGGAACATATATTTGGGTGCTCTTTACTTAAGCTTAGGGGTAGGCCAGCGTATGGAAGTTGTGACTAAAAAGTGTTTTACCCACTTTTTCTGGGGTCTGGAAATATATTTGGGTGCTCTTTACTTAAGCTTAGGGGTAGGCCAGCGTATGGAAGTTGTGACTAAAAAGTGTTTTACCCACTTTTTCTGGGGTCCGGAACATATATTTGGGTGCTCTTTACTTAAGCTTAGGGTAGGCCAGCGTATGGAAGTTGTGACTAATAAGTGTTTTACCCACTTTTCTGGGGTCTGGAACATATATTTGGGTGCTCTTTACTTAAGCTTAGGGTAGGCCAGCGTATGGAAGTTGTGACTAAAAGTGTTTTACGCACTTTTCTGGGGTCTGGAACATATATTTGGGTGCTCTTTACTTAAGCTTAGGGTAGGCCAGCGTATGGAAGTTGTGACTAATAAGTGTTTTACGCACTTTTTCTGGGGTCTGGAACATATATTTGGGTGCTCTTTACTTAGGCTTAGGGGTAGGCCAGCGTATGGAAGTTGTGACTAATAAGTGTTTTACCACTTTTTCTGGGGTCTGGAACATATATTTGGGTGCTCTTTACTTAAGCTTAGGGTAGGCCAGCGTATGGAAGTTGTGACTAATAAGTGTTTTACCCACTTTTCTGGGGTCTGGAACATATATTTGGGTGCTCTTTACTTAGGCTTAGGGGTAGGCCAGCGTATGGAAGTTGTGACTAATAAGTGTTTTACGCACTTTTCTGGGGTCTGGAACATATGTTTGGGTGCTCTTTACTTAGGCTTAGGGGTAGGCCAGCGTATGGAAGTTGTGACTAATAAGTGTTTTACGCACTTTTCTGGGGTCTGGAACATATGTTTGGGTGCTCTTTACTTAGGCTTAGGGTAGGCCAGCGTATGGAAGTTGTGACTAATAAGTGTTTTACGCACTTTTCTGGGGTCTGGAACATATATTTGGGTGCTCTTTACTTAGGCTTAGGGGTAGGCCAGCGTATGGAAGTTGTGACTAATAAGTGTTTTACCCACTTTTTCTGGGGTCTGGAACATATGTTTGGGTGCTCTTTACTTAGGCTTAGGGGTAGGCCAGCGTATGGAAGTTGTGACTAATAAGTGTTTTACCCACTTTTTCTGGGGTCTGGAACATATATTTGGGTGCTCTTTACTTAGGCTTAGGGGTAGGCCAGCGTATGGAAGTTGTGACTAATAAGTGTTTTACCCACTTTTTCTGGGGTCTGGAACATATGTTTGGGTGCTCTTTACTTAGGCTTAGGGGTAGGCCAGCGTATGGAAGTTGTGACTAATAAGTGTTTTACCCACTTTTTCTGGGGTCTGGAACATATGTTTGGGTGCTCTTTACTTAGGCTTAGGGGTAGGCCAGCGTATGGAAGTTGTGACTAATAAGTGTTTTACCCACTTTTTCTGGGGTCTGGAACATATATTTGGGTGCTCTTTACTTAGGCTTAGGGGTAGGCCAGCGTATGGAAGTTGTGACTAAAAAGTGTTTTACCCACTTTTCTGGGGTCTGGAACATATATTTGGGTGCTCTTTACTTAGGCTTAGGGGTAGGCCAGCGTATGGAAGTTGTGACTAATAAGTGTTTTACGCACTTTTTGGGGTCTGGAACATATATTTGGGTGCTCTTTACTTAGGCTTAGGGGTAGGCCAGCGTATGGAAGTTGTGACTAATAAGTGTTTTACCCACTTTTTCTGGGGTCTGGAACATATGTTTGGGTGCTCTTTACTTAGGCTTAGGGTAGGCCAGCGTATGGAAGTTGTGACTAAAAGTGTTTTACCCACTTTTCTGGGGTCTGGAACATATGTTTGGGTGCTCTTTACTTAGGCTTAGGGGTAGGCCAGCGTATGGAAGTTGTGACTAATAAGTGTTTTACCCACTTTTCTGGGGTCTGGAACATATGTTTGGGTGCTCTTTACTTAGGCTTAGGGGTAGGCCAGCGTATGGAAGTTGTGACTAATAAGTGTTTTACGCACTTTTCTGGGGTCTGGAACATATGTTTGGGTGCTCTTTACTTAGGCTTAGGGGTAGGCCAGCGTATGGAAGTTGTGACTAAAAAGTGTTTTACCCACTTTTTCTGGGGTCCGGAACATATGTTTGGGTGCTCTTTACTTAGGCTTAGGGGTAGGCCAGCGTATGGAAGTTGTGACTAATAAGTGTTTTACGCACTTTTCTGGGGTCTGGAACATATGTTTGGGTGCTCTTTACTTAGGCTTAGGGGTAGGCCAGCGTATGGAAGTTGTGACTAATAAGTGTTTTACGCACTTTTCTGGGGTCTGGAACATATATTTGGGTGCTCTTTACTTAAGGCTTAGGGGTAGGCCAGCGTATGGAAGTTGTGACTAATAAGTGTTTTACGCACTTTTTCTGGGGTCTGGAACATATGTTTGGGTGCTCTTTACTTAAGGCTTAGGGTAGGCCAGCGTATGGAAGTTGTGACTAATAAGTGTTTTACGCACTTTTTCTGGGGTCTGGAACATATGTTTGGGTGCTCTTTACTTAAGGCTTAGGGTAGGCCAGCGTATGGAAGTTGTGACTAATAAGTGTTTTACGCACTTTTTCTGGGGTCTGGAACATATGTTTGGGTGCTCTTTACTTAAGGCTTAGGGTAGGCCAGCGTATGGAAGTTGTGACTAATAAGTGTTTTACGCACTTTTCTGGGGTCTGGAACATATATTTGGGTGCTCTTTACTTAAGTTTTAGAAGGCATAAGTTTTGGTGGGGGTATTCTATACTAGGGTCGAATTATGGTTTTTGGTCAAAAAAACCACAAATTCTATTATAATTTTCTCCAGTGCTTGTATGTTTTAAAGAGTCATTCTATCCAGTGCATTAACCGGACGGTACATGAACCCGGTTTGAATGAACCTGGTTAGTCGGTCGGTTAATTTTCCCGAAAAAACCCGGTCGGTTAACCGATCGCGTTCTACCCTATCTCTAACCCATCAAGCGACCCGCCCAGCAATCCCTTCGAGTGAGCGGAGGGCTTGGGCGCTTGGTGTAATCGTATGAAATGATTAACTTTTAATCACTTCTAAGTCCCAATATCTCATTTATCAACTGAACTACATTATTGCCACCTACCCAAATCAATGTTCATATCTTCTAAAGCCGCTTTGGAAAATAACTGCCAACTTTCTTTCTCCTATAAGTTAAAAAGTTGATTTGGGGGATACATTAAAATAAACCTTCAAATGATCGCAAATTCTCCAGGCATTTCTCCATCTTTTCAAAGTAAGTGAGCCAGCTAGCATTTCTTTAAGCTAAACAAAAGTTACACAGTACTCAATATTTTCAAAAGAACTGCAATACGACTGGATGCAAACTGTGACCGAACACACTTTTTTTTACATTAGTTATTTTTGGTACTGAATAGGGAGACGCATTAGACCTTGTCCTCGCTGTGCGCAAAATAGATGAATATATCTGAATCAAAAAAATATATCTGAATCAAAAAAATATATCTGCCAGATAAAATTTTTTGAAATTATAAACCATTAAAAATGAGCAATCGGGATTAATATGTTTGATGGGTTTCCAAATTTGAAATTTGAGACCTATATTGGAAACCCATCAAACATATTACAGTCGAGTCCCGCTAACCCTATTATAAGGAAATTAGCTACCCTTTGTTGGACAATGCCTTTCGACAAAATACTATGTATTACACCAGGTTTGTCGACTCGACGCGTCGATTTCGACTTTTTACGTTCGACGCGTCGAGTCGAAAATTTCGACGGGTTGAAAAGAAACAAATTTGTATCTGGAAGACAAATTTGTATCCGGTCACAATTTGTATCTGGTTTCTTGACACTAGTATAGAATACCCCCTCCCAAAACTTATGCCCTCTAAAACTTAAGTAAAGGCACCCAAATATGTTCCAGACCCAAAAAGTGCGTAAAACACTTAGTCACAACTTCCATACGCTGGCCTACCTAAGCCTAAGTAAAGAGCACCCAAATATATGTTCCAGACCCCAGAAAAGTGCGTAAACACTTATTAGTCACAACTTCCATACGCTGGCCTACCCTAAGCCTAAGTAAGAGCACCCAAATATATGTTCCAGACCCCAGAAAAGTGGGTAAAACACTTATTAGTCACAACTTCCATACGCTGGCCTACCCTAAGCCTAAGTAAAGAGCACCCAAACATATGTTCCAGACCCCAGAAAAGTGCGTAAAACACTTATTAGTCACAACTTCCATACGCTGGCCTACCCTAAGCCTAAGTAAAGAGCACCCAAACATATGTTCCAGACCCCAGAAAAGTGCGTAAAACACTTATTAGTCACAACTTCCATACGCTGGCCTACCCCTAAGCCTAAGTAAAGAGCACCCAAATATGTTCAGACCCCAGAAAAAGTGCGTAAAACACTTATTAGTCACAACTTCCATACGCTGGCCTACCCTAAGCCTAAGTAAAGGCACCCAAATATATGTTCCAGACCCCAGAAAAAGTGCGTAAAACACTTATTAGTCACAACTTCCATACGCTGGCCTACCCCTAAGCCTAAGTAAAGAGCACCCAAATATATGTTCCAGACCCCAGAAAAAGTGCGTAAAACACTTATTAGTCACAACTTCCATACGCTGGCCTACCCCTGAGCCCAAGGGCTAAGCCTAAACTTGTTGTTCCAAAGGGTAGTTTCAACGATTTTTAGAATGTCTGATTTTAGGGGGGGGGGTATTCTATACTAGCGCCGGTTTCTTTTATGCCCCCAAAAAGCGCCCACCTCGGTGTGTTGTTTGCCCTCAAACACAGTGTCTGTCTTATGCGATTTCAAGAGAATAGTGTTGACTCGTCCATTGTGTGTATGGCAGTAGACTATGCCTTTAGACAACATCTGCGATAAGTGGAACTTATTGGAATCGTTTTTTTCACATAATTTTTTACCAAGGGTATGTTGCCATAGGGAATGGCCAAAGTGCTGATGTGGTTCAGCGTCTGCTCTTCCTCTAAAAGATCCCTATATAATTGCCAATTATATGAAAAACAAAAAAACCTGGTTGGCGTATGTTTTTAGAGACCACAAACACATAAATAGAACTTCCATCATGGATCACAAACGAATCTCGATCGATGGTGAAGGTCTCCCACAAACAATTCTTGTACTGAAATTACTATGTATTAAAGCCCCTCACCATATGTGGCAACCTTTTTTGTGGCAGTGTGTTTTCAACCCACTTTTCTCAATCGACTCATGTGCATTTTACATACAGTCAGCACCCTATTTCAAAAAGGGGTGTTACTACAGCGATTACCCACGGGTCCTTTCGGTGAAGTTGTTGTCATTTACAAAAACGACCCGTAAATTTAGAATCCCTACGATTTTTCTGATGGGACTGACGAATCAGATTTGGTAATATTTTTTATAAATAGAGGTAAAAAAGTGTCGGACTCAAGGTGGGAACGCACTTTTGGGGGTGTCATTATAGCGGGGGTGACTGCACCAAAATTTAACTAGGGTTCTGGGCTGATTTGTGGTACAGCATGCCTGGGAGTCGAAGATAAAAAGGTAAGCCGAAAAAAACTTTGCCACAAACGCAAAAATGTCATTTTGAGAAGGGGATTTTAAAAGAAAAAAGGCTTGAGTTTACAATCCCCCACGGAGAAGGGTCAGGTGAAGGAGATAATTTCATATTCGTGTTTCTCGACCCTGATTTCATGAGAAAGCCGGCTGTTTTTTTGGTTCTGAGAAAAAAAATTTTAGGGGGCCAAGGGGGCCACTAATCACACAGGGGCCACTAACAAACAGATGTTGAACATAGTTTTGAATACTGGGGCCTACCGCATAAATAAACTCTGGTATGCATTGTTTTTTTATGCATCCAGAGTCATTTTCGAGTGATTTGCGTCTAAGGTATGTGGGCGTGCATCTCAACTCAAGCCCCTAGCTGCCCTTCGGGGGCGCAGAGTTCAGATGCGCACTCACTTGCCTTAGACATGATTCCGAGAAGTACTCTTGACCATAAAGTGCATCCACGGTCCAGTTGAAAAACATGGTAAGACAGTCGAAGAATATAAATATTTACTTTTCTAACGTTCTGCCATGAAAGTGGCCCCTTTTATTCCCTTCTACTCCCAATACAGCCCTTAATCCCTTTAAAATTCAAAAGGCGCCAATTCAAATTTTTCAAATTTTGACTGAAAAAACCATGATACCCCCTGTGGTTTGAAAAAATTTTTCTCAGAACCAAAAAAAAACAGCCGGCTTTCTCATGAAATCGGGGTCGAGAAACACGAATATGAAGTTATCTCCTCCACCTGACCCTTCCCCGTGGGGGGGATTGTAAACTGCAACCAGAAAAAATACAGCAGAGTCATAGCCGATTTCGCCAACACTAATTCGCCAACGGCGATTTTGCTAGCAGAAAAATTGCGGGAATTCAATTTTTTGCTGTTTTTATGTTCGTGTAGTCCGGGGAACATGTTTGAGTCCGTTCTAACATACGCTGGCCTACCCTGAGCCTAAGCCTAAAACCTAATAAACATCGAACAGCAGCAAAAAAAATAAGTTACCGCATTTTTTCTGCCGTTGGCTAAGTGGGTGATGACCATACGGCAGGGCACGGTGTGTCAAAATCGAAAAAGCGCAAACTCGTGGTTTTTCAGTCGATACACAAATGTGTAATTTGTTTAGTTACCGTATTATCTCTAATAAGCGCCCCGGGGCGCTTATTTTTCAACCCTCCGAAAATCGGAAAAATTTTGGGTCGATCTCGAGATTTTTGGCTACACAACCAAAATCCAAAAAGCGGAATCGCGAGGGGTTGTGGGAGTTAAGAAAATACAAAAAGCAGCTCTGCAGAATATTTGCTCTGCCCCGAGATGCAGACCCTTAAAGTCGAAAGGGGGCGCTTATTAGAGATAATACGGTAACTGTTTTCACAAATTTTAACTAACTTTTGTTCAATTGTTTGATTCTTCCTTATAACTTTGATCAATGCAAGTCATTTATAAGAAATTTTGGCGCTACCGGAGTATACCCCCAAATGAAATATTTTTTGAACTTTTTCAAAACACCATTTTAACCATTTTTAAGCATTTTCTACACGCTGAACACGATAAAAAAGTGTTTTCACCTACTTTTTTCTATAAAAAGTCGATTTTTTAAAATCTTGAATTTTGGTATTTTTAGTTGATTTCTGTTTATTATAACTTAGTAAATCAGATGTTGAAGGTACCTTGACCCCAAAAAGATGGAATTTGAACATAGTTTTGTTAACTGGGGCCTACCGCATAGAGAAACTCTTCGGGGGAGCAGGGGGCTTCGTTGGTTAGAGATGCGCGCACTCACTTACCTTAGACATAATTCCGAGCAAGACTCTTGATCAAAAATGTATTTAGAGGCTCTTTTTGCCCAGCTCCAGTGACCAAAACATGGTAAAACAGCCAAATGGTCGAAATTTCAAAATGCCCAAAACTCAATTTTTTATTGACCAGAACACAAAAATAATGTCTTTTTTGAACTTCTGAGGTGATTTTAGGTTGATATAGGGTGGGAAAGTTGGAAAGCTTAGATCTTGCGCTATCAATTTAAAAGAAATTCACGCAATTTCATTGGAAGAACAAAAAGCTTGGTCGAAAAGAAGTTCAAATTAGCATTTGATAAAGTCCACCTTCAAATGTCTTTTTCATCTGAATTTTATGACCGAAAATTTTTTCTGTCTGACCAGATTGTGGCATTTTTCTCCAGCTTTCTTAGGGTATATTCAGTTTTTTGATTCGCCGTCGATTTTTAAATTAACCTAGTAGTGTTATGAAAATTTCCGTGTTGGTTAATTTTTCCATGGACGGTAATCTGAGAAGACCTGATGCCATGAATGCTTCTACCAACACTTATTTGGTATTAAAATATACCTTAAAACTGGGCACGTCGATTGCATTCTTGATCTATGTCTATGCACCTAATTGAGTTGAGCTAGATACTTTGGGAATATTTAGGTGGAGTTTTCAGGTTAAGGTTAAATCCAAGTGGACTAGGGGTTCGATCGCGAATTTCTAAAATAAAGGCATCTAGTGTCGAAAATATAGGCAATTTAAAGGAATTTTCACCAAAATAAAGGCAACTTAAAGGCATCGTGTCCCTATGCTCCAAACCCGACAAAAATCAACAAAAAACAACTTTATTGACGAACAACATACTTTTCTCCCCCCTTTCCTGCTTTCAACAACTCTTTCTGCCCAAGAAAGTAGTCATAACTTTCATAACATTCGTCAAAATGTGCCTTTATTTTCAAAAAAAATTAAAGGCAAAATTTTCAAATTAAGGGCAATGCCTTTAATTAAGGCATATAATCGGACCCCTGAAGTGGACTTTGATTAGTTACTCAGAAATGCTCTAATCAATCATAAATTTTTGTGTTTTTTCGCTCTTAAAGCATAATTGAAAGCATTTAGTAAAGTTCAAATAAAAAAAAAATCAACAAAAAAAGTTTTCCGTTTTACCCCCTTAGGGTCAAAATGACCAAATTTGAAGGTCGATTTTGGAGAATTTTTGAATTGTGGTCTAATTTGAGCTATGGCAACTTTTATATAATAAATACCGTATTTCCTCTAATAAGCGCGCCGGCGCGCTTATTATTCAAACCTCCGAAAATTGGAAAAATTTGAATTCGATTTCGAGATTTTTGGGTGCTCAACCAAAATCTAAAAAGTGGAATCAGTAGAGCTCATGGCAGTTAAGAAAATGTAATAAACAGCTTTGCAAAATATTTTCTCTGAGCTGAGATATAGGTCCTTTAAAGTAGAGGGTGCGCGCTTATTAGAGGAAATACGGTAACTGATAATAGTGCGATAATTTAAAAAAAATCACAGAGAAAATGAGAAAAAATTTAAATTTCTTACAAATTTCATATAAATTTCTTACTACACAGCAAGTTTGCGATTTTCAAATTTTGACACACCTTGGGAGACGGGAATGAAGTTTTTTAAAGTACATTTCGGCTTTTTTCAAAAAAAATCTTTTTGAAGCGAAAAAAAGATTTTGACGTAAGGTTCATGAAAAAGTAGGAATCTTTTAAAAATGTACAATTTTTACGCTTGCTATAGCAAATAAGGTTCGCCCAAAGGTTGAAAAAAACCCCCACATGCAAAAGTGTTCCAATTTGAGGGATCTTAGACAAGCAGTCGTCCACAGAGTAGACATAGGCGTCGTGCCGTTCATCTATAAAGCATATGCGTATTCCCTGGTTCTCCACGAAAATGGATTTGGTTTGACACGTGTGCTGCTTGTAGTCACTGACTGTGCGTTGATGAGCCAAAGAGAAGTAGTAGATGTACTTGTTCTAAAACGCAACACTACTTTTTTTAATTGAGATATAAGCTCCGCAAACCTTGGTGGCGTATATGAAAAACTTTTCGCTGAGCTCAGCATCACAAATTCCTTGATTCATAGGCGATTGGTTGGCTGCATGTTGCTGCTCTACACTCAGATCGTTGTTATCAGGGAAAATGCGACTATCCATCCATTCAACCATGCCCTCTCCTTCAGCCTCCTCTCGCTGCTGGGCTGCTGGGATCTGCAAACTTAGTTAGATTTTTGGAAAAAAAATTGGGAAACGATCGAATTAATCACTATATTTCCAATAAATTAGCCCTGTGCCCTGAACTAGCCCCTTCTCTTGACTTTGAACACTTGTAGCAGAGCAAATATTTCACATCGCTATTTATTGCCCTTTTTGACTCCATCGAGCTCTACCGATTCTACGTTTTAGATTTTGGATGGGCAACCGAAATATCGGCTTGAGTATAGAATCCCACCAAGCACAGCGCTTAGATGGAGGAGGTAACTTCATATTCGTGTTTCTCGGCCCCGATTTCATGAGAAAGCCTGCTGTTTTTTTAATTCTGAGCAAAAAAAATTTTTCGATTCACAAGGGGGTATCATGGTTTTTTTAGTCAAAATTTCAAAATTCAAATTGGCGCTTTTTGAATTTAATAGGGAATAAGGGCTGTATAGGGGGGCTGAGCGAATAAAATGGGGCCGCTAATCACACAGGGCCCACTAACAAGAAGATGTTGAACATAGTTTTGAATACTGGGGCCTACCGCATATATAAACTCTGGTATGCATGTTTTTTCATGCATTCCGAGTCACTTCCGAGTGATTGATGCATCCCAACTCCAAGCCCCCTGCGCTCCCAAAGGGTTTTTTTACGTTTTGCCATAAAAGTGGCTCACTATTATTCCCTTTCCCTCCCTATACAGCCCTTATTCCATATTAAATTCAAAAGGCGCCAATTTGAATTTTGAAATTTCGACTAAAAAATCCATGATAACAGCCACACCCCCCATTAAATGAATCTCATAAAATCGGGGTCGAGAAACACGAATATGAAGTTATCTTCTCCATCTAAGCGCTGTGCGTGGGGAGGAGATTCTATATTGCAACCAAAATATCGAGATCGAGCTCAAATTTTTACGATTTTTGAGTGTTTGAAAAATAGCCTCCACTAATCACACCTCCCCTGTGGCTAATTCTAGAGAAAATGCGATAATGAATTAATTTTTTAAATAGATAGTACCTTGTGCAGATGTACTTTGCCATCCAGCTTTGCCATCACATATTCTCGATTGAGTCGAAGCTTGGATACAGTTGTCAGGTATTCATGCTCATAGACCAGATTGTAGGCTAGGGACATTTATTACACAATAACTCAAAAAGCAAAACAAATCTCACAGTTTTTGCGTATTTCATAGAACCAGGCTCGGTTATTCAGCACTACGGCTACATGTTCTGCAAATTAATTTTTTTGGAAAGCACGTTACCTCAGAATTGAGTATATTCTCAGGTACTATGGAGGATCCAAGAAAAATTTACCTGGACCTACAGCTAGCAGGGATGGTTCGATTTTCACATTCATGGTCAGACAGGGCTGCTGCAACAATTTTTATAATAGTAGGAAATTGCAAAAGTGCCTAACCATATCCCCATCTTTGTAGAGAGTCACTTCAGTGAGTGAGGAAAGCACCCCAATGCAGCTTTGGTAGGCAGCAGCCATAATTGGCAGGGTGGTCAGATAGATGGAGAAGGAGCCTGACTTCCCACTCACAGCTGTAAGCGAGCCATCTTCTGATGCAGAGACTTGCACCAAACCTAAATGAAAAAATGTTGTAATAGAGGTGTTTGTTAGTCCAACCTTTGTCTTCTGAATCAACGTCCACAAGATCTGATATTTCATTTAGCTCATGTAGTTCACGAATCTTCAGTCTAAATATTTTCACTATTTTTCCAAATTTGAAAATTTTACTTTGTGATCTCAAACAATTAGGACTCCAAATATAGGAAAATATTTAAAAAAGGACAGAACAAAATCTTGAACGAAGGGTGGAAATGGACGACTATTCACGATCCTTTTTGAACCAACTTTCCAAAATTTTGATCAAAAACCGACAATTTTGACAGTAAAAGGTTTTAGAAAGTCACTCTTAACGCTAAAATGCCTTCCTGAATCCGAATCCGTTAAGATCAGGGTCGGTATTAATAAAGATTACCCTTACCTCTAACTTTTACCTTTACCTCTACCTATACCTTTGCCTCTAGCTTTTATTAATACGGGTAGAGGTAAGGGTAAAAGGTAGAGGTAGCGGTAGGGGTAAAAAATTCTTTATTTATATTATACCGCCCCAGATCGAAATAATTTTTATGAGCTGACATACCAACCTCGATGATTCATTCGTTTCACTTAGTGTCCGACACTTTTTACTTTATTTTGGCTTAAGTTGTTTCAGCCAGCCTAGCCTGAAATATCGATTTTACCGATCGTTTTTGTACATAACAACAGTTTTGCCGAAAGACCCGTGGCTATTCGATTTAACGTCACCTCTTTTTCAAATAGGGTGACGTTAAGTCGAATACCCGCGGTTCTTTTCGGCAAACCTGTTGTTATGTACAAAAACGATCGGTAAAATCTAAATCCTTGCGATATTTCAGACTAGACTGGCCGAAGACAACTGGCAAAAAGCTTTAAAAATTGGGGTAAAAAAGTGTCGGACCCTAGGTGGGAACGAATTTGAGGGGGGTGACGTTAAATCGAGGGCTGACTGTATTGATTAAAGTAGTGGTGAAAAATTGCTGTCAGATATACTTGAAACAGCAAAATCTCAACCCATAAAAAATATTTTTATCTGATCTTAAAGGGGCATGCTCGCGCCCGATGGAATAATTCCTGCATTTCAAATTGGCGGGTACCAGGCACGCCAGAGATTTGAATTTCAAAATCGTGTTTGAAATCATTCTGAACGTTTTCTTTCAACGTTCATTTTTTGCTAGCTTTTTTCTAATTGCTCTAACAAATATGACCATACTGACTGCCTTGCAAGAATTGTTGAAGTCGAAATCTTTTGGTATTTTTTGTTTTATTGCTGCTGTGTATATGATTTGTAATTCTCACGAATTTTTAGCCTCCAGCGGGATAATTGAGCAGGTGACGCCAAGGCATTAGATAAGTTTTTTTTATACTTTTAGCCGTCTTTTTCTTTTCTTCTCTTGTCTAGTTCAGGTGCCTGCTATGGAAAACAGAAGAGCAACTCTGCAAATGGAGGACAGAATAACAAGCTCCGGATGAAAATATCGCTGATCATTCTGAGTTTTTTTTTTGCTATTTATGTAATTGTTGATTATTTTGGAATAAAAACTGTCTGAACTTTTGGTTACGAAGTTTTTAATCGTTAGTGCGACCTCTTTTTGCGATCCGACCTCTATCTCTTCTACTTATAAAGTTATGCACGCATAAATTTTTACGAAGAATAAGCTAATCTTTTTGTCAATCAGCACTGAAAAATGGTTTGTCCAGTCTGCCAAAAGAAAACAGGTTCTGATAAGGGCGTGAGGATATCTATGAGCGATGCTAGATTAGCTGCCTATCGAACAAATGCAAATTTCAATCCGTTCTGTTCTGGCCAAAGAGTTGTAGTGTGCTACGAGCACTTCAGTGACAACGATTTGATCAAACGCGACAATGCTATTGTCGGAGTCAAGCCAAGATCTTCGATTCTTCCTGTAGAAGCTCAATCAGTCCAACCACAAAATGAAACTGCGTCTTCACCATCCATTGTGTCCCATACAGCTACTTCGACCCCTAATCGGAAAAAAGTTAGTGAAAATGAAAGGCGTTGTAATGTAGTAGCCGGATTTTATAGGTTGTGACACCAAAAGCCTTACACACAATACCATCTGCTTCAATGATTTTTCAAGACGTAGAATTGTCAAAACAGCAAACTACAGAAGAAGATGATGAGGAAACTGAGCCCACGGATCAGTCAAAGTTTTTCATCATCCAGTTAGATCAGCTCAAAATTCTGCTTCAAAGATGTTATAACTGCGGGTCTGATAGAGTTTCATCTCCTCATTTCTCGAAGCAAGCTACAAATCTAAGTGTCAAATTTTGGTGTAATAAATGCAATAGAAACAAGTATTGGCGTGGACAGAAAAAAGTTGTGGACTCTCAACAATATGAAGGTACCCTTAGTGTTGTAGCTGCTGCAGTTGTTGCTCCCGTCGCATTCCCGGTAGCTATGAAACAATTAACACTTTTATTATGTGAAAATATATTAGGAACTATCTTCCCTGTTTGAAAGTGCTAGGATTGGAGGTTTGAGTGTTGCAACTTTCCAAAGGCTTGCTAGATCATTCGTTTGGCCTGCTGTTGAAGAAGAGTACAATGAGCAGTCTAATTCTCTGCTAGCGACAACCCTACAGCGAAGCACCCTAGTATAAAAACAAAATTCTAAATAAAATCATAAATAAAATTTAGAACCCCATCGACATCTCAGTTGATGGTCAGTATGATAGTCCAGGGTACAGTGCAGAGCTCTGTTGTGTGGCAGCCATTGATAATGAAACAAAACAAGTTATAAGATTTGAAGCAATTCGAAAAAGCGAGACAGGTTCTAAAACACAACTTTCCCATGTGCAATAAATTTTCTAGGAAATGTTTCTACTCGTATGGAGCTAGAGGGTGTCAAACGATGCATCCAGAGTCTTGAAGAATTGGGAATCCTGATAGGTTCAGTCACTAGTGATAGGCATACACAAGTTCGGTCATACTTAGCATCCGAAAAACCAAACATTCAGCACTTCTTTGACGCTTGGCACATGTTGAAAAACATTAGACGATCTATAATTACTGTAAGAAAATGGCATAGGTTTAATTTTTTCACAAAAAAATGAAGGAAAGTAAGAAGAAATGTAACCATGAGCTCAAAGAGGCTGCACCACGCTTTATGAACCACCTGTGGTATGCATCTTCGTTACCAAGAGGTGATCCAAAGGTAGTCAAAGAAACAGCTTTATCGTCTTTGTTGCATCTGGCCGGAATACACAGTTGGTCTCAAGTAACAACTTTTTACTTTTTAACAGAGTCTGTTATAATAACTACTAAGGGTTTCGTACGAGATGTTTTTCATGAGAAAACTAATAGCTTGGCTACAGTGGCAGAGTGGTCCAAAAAGAGAAGCAAAGACCACTTGATATTACAGGAAAATTTCAAGTAGATCACACTGACAAAATGCGAAATAAACTTTTACGGTTCTAGGCTGAGACTTTTACAAAGGTGCTGAGATGCCATCACGATATGCTAACAGAGAATGAGACTCTGCGTGTCCCTCTCAATCCAGCGTCTAGTTCGTTTGCAGTGCTTCTCCAAGTTGTTTCATCTGAACAATTTCTAAATGACATCAGCAGGTTGAATGGGTCAAACAGCACCAGCTATGTCGAATCCTTCAATTCTGTTGCCAACATTTATAGACCGAAACGAAAGTTCTAGTATGAATCTATATGCTTTACATTGTGCTCACAGATAATAGTCAAGATGTTTAGCGCAAAGAGAGGTTTTCTCGCGAGAACTCAGCTTGCAGCTCTTCATTTCAATGAAAATAGGAAGGCAGAAATAAGAGGAGACAGGGTTATCAAACACATAAGAGATGTGTTCTCAAAAGCAAAGGGTGGTGTGGTGCAGAAAGGAGTAAAGAGCGCTGGCGATTTCGAATGGAAATGCCGAATTGTTGACAGGGCTACCAAACGGAGGGCCTTGCATGAATCGCACATATTTACGCTAGAAGAACTTTACGATGGCTTTGAAATAAGTGGAAACATTGAAGACGCTGACTTTTGGATGAGGAGTCTGATTTTGAAGATAACTTTATGGAATTCGATGATGATGATATTGTTTATTGAGAATAATGTTGAAATAAAAAATGCGTGAAATCCAAATTAGAAGCTGAAATGACTCAAAAGCGGGATTGCGACTTTTCGGGGTAATACATAACGAGGGTAAAGAGTAACACGAAAATTAAAAATTTATTGATGCGAAAATATAATACATATAGAGAGAAGACATCATATTGAACGGATAGACTTTGACTACACTCAATCGACTGTCCTTCTGTCCTCCATTTGCAGAGTTGCTCTTCTGTTTTCCATAGCAGGCACCTGAACTAGACAAGAGAAGAAAAGAAAAAGACGGCTAAAAGTATAAAAAAAACTTATCTAATGCCTTGGCGTCACCTGCTCAATTATCCCGCTGGAGGCTAAAAATTCGTGAGAATTACAAATCATATACACAGCAGCAATAAAACAAAAAATACCAAAAGATTTCGACTTCAACAATTCTTGCAAGGCAGTCAGTATGGTCATATTTGTTAGAGCAATTAGAAAAAAGCTAGCAAAAAATGAACGTTGAAAGAAAACGTTCAGAATGATTTCAAACACGATTTTGAAATTCAAATCTCTGGCGTGCCTGGTACCCGCCAATTTGAAATGCAGGAATTATTCCATCGGGCGCGAGCATGCCCCTTTAACGGTTTCGGATTCAGGAAGACATTTCGGTATAAAAGGTGACTTTCCAAAAAAATTTACTGCCAAAAACTGTGGATTTTTAATCAAAAGTTTGTTCAAAAAGGGTTTACGAATCCATAGTTTAATGTGGAAATTCATTATTTGTTTTGTATTTTTTGTGTTTTTCTTTGTAAAACCAGTGGCAGTTTAGCAAAATTTTAGAGGCATATGCAAACTTACAAATTATCTCCGATGGAATAAAGCTGAGAGGCACATTGATGGAGAAGTAGCCAAATGGTTCTTATACTCTTGAATGGAGAACACTTCTTGGCTGACTTCAGACGCCTTTTCGGCCGACAAACAGACATAAAGCCCTTTTTTCAAACCAATCAGTAGGCTGCCGTTTAAACCTACAAACAAACAAAGTTTAGACAATTTCAAAAAAAAAAAAAATCCAACCATTAGTCCTCAAAATATTGCCGTAGCGTTCTTGAAATTGTAGATTATAGTGGGGTTTTCTGGCCTGTTCAATCGAACAATCATCAAATTTTTGTGTCCCACAATGGCACTTATCTGCAAACTCAACTGTGGTCGCAACAACGAACTACTAAACTAACTGGAGTTGCTGACTGGGAGGATTCCCGGAATATGGTTGAGAATACGGCCAAGTCATTTACATTGGCCATAAGGGCTGATATTTGTATTTCCTCCAATTAACGCATTTTCTGATTCTGGGTAATCGTTTAGGCATTGGGTCTGACCCACCCGCCCATTTCAGCCAGAAAGATGAGCTATTAAATGGTTGGTAACTTGCCGAGAGAAGTGATCAAAAGTGGGTCAAAGACACAATACCAAAACACAATTTTGAATCAGGGAGGTGTTAATTAGAGGAAATACGGTATACATTTTTGTAATTTTAAATAAACTTATTTGTACTTTTCCTTTTTGTTAAAAATATGGTCGAAAAAGGTATTTTTGCAATAATCCGGTATTTTCACAAATATAATGGTTTGAAATTTCAATACACACAACTGGGGTTGTTACGCAGTTAACTCAACTTTTCAACAAAATTTTACCTTTTTCTTGTTTTTATGCGATTTCTTCCAAAATTTTGAGCATGTGCCCACAACTAAAAGCTTAGGATGTTGGCTACATGATTTCGTAAAAAAATTTAATCTAGTTCAAGAAATGCCTCTATTAGCTTGTGAAGTAATTCTTGCAGTAAGATTGATGAAAGCAGTGTTTTTCTTATGGGTTTCATAAAAGTAGGTATAAAAATAACTAAAATTTAGTTATGGGTGTCACAAGTGAAAATTATAAGTAAAATTGTTAGGTTGTTGTTTTGATGGGTGTTGTTTGATTGTTGTTTAATTGTTTGATGGGTTACGTGATCAAGTCTCACAAAAATTAATATCATAATAGACATCTTATTTAGATTTATTTATTTAGAACCGTTCTAACATATGTACATACATCATCTAACCACCCTTTGGATTAACCTTATTACGCCACCTACCCCATGAAATAACCTGATTACGCCAAATAAAAATTCACTAAATCACGGGTTCTTTGAGTCGAAAAAAAAAAAAAAAAAAAAAACCCGGTTAACTCGGTAGTATAAACACGGTTTTCGAATACACCCGATTTGCCAAGCAGTACCTGAATAACACGGATACACCGGAACCACAATCAGGTATCCGAACCACCAGCGGGTACTCTGAATCACAAGGATGCACTCGAACGACAAAACCGCTACCCAAAACCAATAGCGGGCTTCCACCACGTGGATACAGCCAAACTACCAGCGGGTACTCAAACCACTAGCGGGCTTCCGAACCACGTGGATACAGCCAAACTACCAGCGGCTACCCCAACCAGGAATACGCTTTAACCACCAAAGCGGCTGCCCGAACAACGTGAATGAACCCGAATCACCAGCGGGTGCCTGAACCACAAGGATACATCAACATTAATCCTCTTCGCTCTGCCAGCTCCAATGCTTCGGATTAACCATTTTACTCCTAAAACGAGAAGCATCATTCAAACACCGCATTTCCAGACAACAAAAACGAGAAATATGAACCAAAATAAAACACGATATTCTAACGTCAACTTCGCAAATTTGTCTCGAAGCGAAAGAAAGCTTAACTGTTGCAAAACTTGCGATTGCCCAACCCTACAATTTTCCAAAATAATTTTTACTTGTAACCCATAACTAAATTCTAATATTATTTTTATATACGAGCGTTCATGAAACCCATTAGAAAGGAATTTCATACCTGTTGCAAAGTTTGAAAACAATTACGGAGGTAACCTGATAACCAAAAAGAACCAACAATTCAGTTAAGATCCTTTTGTGAATATGTGCCAAATCCTCCCATGGGTACTTCAGGTTATTAGAAAAAGGAAATTCTTACAAAAGTTACATTGTGTGGCAATTGTTTGCGAAAAATACCTCTAAACCTCTAAAAACATTGATTTTAACGCTAGAATTTCAAAGCAATATTTCAATAAAAACAAGAAAAAAGGTAAAATTATTTTTCGAAAGGTCGAATTAACTGTGTGAAAAACCCTAGCTATAACTAACAAAGTTCATCCTTGTCACTCTTCTCACCATCTCACTGCCAGCCCTCAGGTCCATCCGGTGAAAGCGAGTGAATTGGAAACACTCGATCTCACCGTTGCAGGAGAATGTTTTGAGAGTGTCGCCATTTTCGGTGTTGTTGATGGTGATTGTCTGGTCGTCAGAACCCAAGCCAAAAATCTGTCCATCGTGACTGAAGTCTCCAGTGCGAATTGCTCTGGTGTTTCCCCATTATTGGTACTTTTCTAAATATATAAATTGAGTGTTTGTTATTTCGGAGAATTCTGGAATACTCCACTCCCAAATTGCCTTGGTTCAGTTACTTTTGAAAAAAATTTATTTTCCTTTTTTTTCCTGAGTTTTCACTGCTTTTAAGTGAAATTGTAAGAGTTATAATAGCACACTATTTGGCCGGAGCCAAAAGTGCGTTTTTCAAGGTCTAAGTATTTTTATGTCGTCAAATCGATAGAAACAAAGGAAAAAAAGGTGGAAGATATTTTTCGAAAAAAATTTTTCGACTGTCTTGGTCCCCCTGTGTTTTTGGTCATTTTTGGTATTTACGCCGTTTTGGTGACTGAGGTTGGCGAAAAAGAGCCTGTAGCCTGCATTTTTGATTCGTAAGTGATGCGCATCTCTAACCCATAAAGTCCCCTGCGCCCCCGAAGGGGTCTTGTGGGTTTGTTGTTCAGATGCACACCCACATACCTTAGACACAAATCACTTGAAAGTGACTCTAGGAGCATAAAAAGCATGCATACACTAGAGTTTCTACATGCGGTATGCCACAATTAACAAATTATACTACCAATTTACAACCCTTTTGTTATTTCTGCCCGATTTTCACACTGCCAACTGGAGTTTTCGAAAACTTTCCGGCTAACTTTTCAAAATTCTTTCTCTCCGGAAAGAAAAGCAACCTAGAAAAAGCAATAAAAATTTTCTAAAATAAAAATCTCCTTGGGGATCAAGGCGATTTGCTGGGTGTCCCAGAATTGCTGTAGTTTTTATACAAAATAGGTTAACCTAGAAGTGCGATGGTTGAAAAGCACAATATTTCTTACTGTCTCCCACCAATAGCAGTGGTTTTGTAGTGACCAGACCACTAGTGCTGGAAGAGCTCTGAAAAATCAAACAAAATTTTATACTTTGTTAAAATTATTACAAAATAGTTACTTGGCACCAACCGAAAAGTCAATGGTGTGCACATTGTTGCCGAGAATTCATAGAGTACTCAAGAAGGAGCTAGTGGCTGCGCTTCCAGCAAAGGAATTAGTGGTGACCACTGCCAGCAATTTCCTCACTGTCCTAACTACAAAGGCAACACTTCTACAAAAAAAATATAAGATAGTACAGGACGGCCCATTATAAACGCCCTAGTCAATTTTAGTCATAACTTTTCAAATTCGCGCTTTTCGACGAGATTTTTTTGTTGGAAAGAGGAGACTCGGGAAAGAGAATGGTACCAAACTTGGCGCGAGAATCTGCATTGGCACCAGTGTTTGACTTTCAGGAAATGGTCGTACTCGTACTCGTACTCGTACTGCTAAATTTCAGCCATCGTACTTCGTACTCGTACCTCGTACAACAAAAATTTAAAAAGCTTGTATATCGTACTCGTACCTCGTACCAAAAATTTTCTGGTATTTCGTACTCGTACTTGTATTACAAATATTTGCTGCTCGTATTGTACTCGTACTAAAAATAATGACTCTCACTTACTTTTCCATAGTCTTAAAATTTCAGTAGTTTTTAGTTCTACTTTATTTGCTCGTTATTTTGAAAATTTATGAATTTTTTAAAAAGAAAATATTAGTTATTAAGTACTTATTTCTCAGCATTATTTATTAATGTGTTTAAAAAGAACGCATGAGTTATTTGAAAATCAGTCCAAAAAATATTTTTCAATGTATTTTTTATTAAAAAGACATTAAGATCCGCTTTTAAGTCGTGAAGCGCAAGTATTTGCTTTTTGATTCGTAATTGTGGAGGGTCATTTGGCTGAACATTCTCTCAACGTGGGTGATGGTCATTGGCATAAGCATAGTGGTAGACGAGACGATGGATCTGTTCGTAGGAGATTAAAAACATAGGGCCAGAGAAGAGTCCGACAATATCTGAGAGAACTCGCGACGGATCTTAAAAACAAAGACCTCTTTTGTAGTCTATCAAAACCCTGTTTTTGCTATTTTTTCAACAATATATAATTTTTTTGATAATTTCAAAATAAACATTTCAAAAACGGAATTTCACTAAGTGAAAATTGTCAGTTAATCTATTAATACTTGTATTTTGACGCTGTTCGTACTCGTACTTCGTACCTCCAAATTTTTTCTCGTAACTTCGTACTCGTACTGTACCACTGAAATTTCTTCTCGTACTTCGTACCGTACCTCGTACCACGAAAATTTCTTTCTTGTATTGTACTCGTACTCGTAGTACGTGTACGAGTACGTGTACGAGTACGAGTACGAAGTACGAGTACGAGGTCCAAACACTGATTGGCACGCAGAAGAACCGCTCCATTCGCCTCGCATCACCGTTTGGGCAGCAATTGGACGTCAAGGAGTGGTCGGTCCGTTCTTCTTCCATGAAAAATGTTGGTGGGGCCAATTACCTGTGGATGCTGCAAAACTTTTTTCTTCCGGCAGTGCAAGGTAACCAATTTTGTAACCAATTTGATCCGATTTTCCTACAACTTTCTTCTCGACGTATTTTGACCGTTGCTGAGGCGAATATTGCATCTGAAAACACCCTTTGCAGGATTGAAAATTCTCAACAATAAAAACAAGGAGAAAATGAAGGTTTGGTACCATTCTCTTCCTATTCTCTTCACAACAAAAAAAATCTCGTCGAAAAGCGCAAATTTAAAAAGTTATGACTAAAATTGACTGTGGCGTGGTAATGGCCACCCTGTAATTCACAAACAATGTGACCAAAAGACTAGTCAGATAACAAAAAAATCCCGGTCTTCCTGCTCTTTTAAACATTTAGGTCGAGCACGTTTTTGTGCTAAAGAGTATTCATTTGTAAAATTAGGTTTTTACTGTTCCAAAAATAAACTTTATTTGGGAAAGTGAACACGCTAAATGAATAAAGCCCTGAAATGTACTAGAGGTTTGTTTTTCGGCAAAATTGCCGAAAAAACAAAAGAGGCCAAGTATTCAGACTTTTAGGGGCAACAATTCGGTTCTTTTTGGTTATCGGGACCCCCAAGAATATCTACGAGCTGTACCCGCCGAATTTGCCATTTAATATTGCTCGTTAAGATTTGTAATCGTGAATTGTGCTTTAATTAATAAAGGAGGATTAAAAACTGCTGAAAAATAAAAATTTCATACCTTGTTGCGTTTGAAAACAATTACGGAGGGGGTCCCGATAACCAAAAAGAACCAACAATTCAGTTACATCCTTTGTGAAATACGTGCCAAATCCTCCCATGTGGGGTACCCTCAGGTTATTAGAAAAAGGAAATTCTTACAAAAAGTTACTGTGTGACAATTGTTTGCGAAAAATACCTCTAAACCTCTAAAATTTTGCAAAATTTCAATAGAAAAGTTGATGAGAAGATGGGAGCCGAAAAGACTTTGATTAAGGCTAAAATACCCACTCATTTATACTGAACTCTTCCACCACTTCGCCATACCGACTGTAGATGCGCACCAAAACCACTTGTGCTGCAAGTGGAACACAATACAGGCATAAAATGGTGGCTAACAAAGTAGTATGCAAACAAACCTCCGACTGCTATATGATTGCCACCTGGACGCCATTGAAGTGGACTGGTCCATCGCCAAAAACTTGTGCCAGTTTGTTCGCGAACAATAACCCCAAAGGCACAAAGCAAAGTAAATAGCTTCCCAAATTCTTGCAAAACCGATAATACGCTATCTTTATCTCAAACTTTTTCTTTTCTGATCTTTTGCCTTTTTTAAAAATTGACTCCTACCGGAGTATAAACCAATTTCCCCCAAATGAAATTTTTTTAAAGTGTTTCCAAACACCCTATATCAACTTAAATCACCTCAGAAGTTCAAAAAAGACATTATTTTTGTGTTCTGGTTAATGAAAAATTGAGTTTTGGGCATTTTGAAATTTTGACCATTTGGCTGTTTTACCATGTTTTTGGTCACTGGAGCTGGGGCAAAAAGAGCCTCTAAATGCATTTTTTGATCAAGAGTCTTGC